>PYAF01001934.1:3267918-3308785 GCA_007407185.1 Glycine tomentella
TCGAACTGTGTCATAATAACACTGCCGAGAATCCTTTTGATCACCACAAACTGTCACCACTTGTCCGTTGCCGCCGACGAACTTGAGTTTCTGATGCTTAGTAGACATCAGAATGTCCCATTTGTGAATAGTGGGTCTTCCCAATATCATATTATATTGGGACTGACAATCTGCCACAACGAATTCCACCCTCTCAGATTTGAAAGCTTCCTTAGTTCCCAAAGTTAACCGTAAATGAATGGATCCGATTACATTCGTATTCCCCCCATTAAATCTGGTTAGTGTGGTTTTGCACGGCTTCAAGTCTTCTATGCTTAGATTCATCTGTTTGAACGCGTGCAACAGAATTATGTCGGCGGAGCTTCCATTATCCACAAACATCTTTCTTACTCGGCAGTTTCCAACCGTTGCTGTTATAACCAATCCGTCCTCATGTCCGGGTACTACTCCATCCATATCTTGCCTCGTGAAATACAGGAGTTGGGGTTCTGGTTCTTCTATCCGGGTCTTAAACTTGGGCTGTGCTCGGATAGATAACACCTCCTTCAAATACTTCTTTCGTTGATTGGCAGTATCTCCGCCACCTCCCATAGCTCCCGAGATGACGTTGCATTCGAACTCTGGCTCCGAGAATGTATCGTCTTCTTCCCGGGCTTTCTTTCTTTCATCTTTTTTGTCTGACCGGTTCTCATCATCCTTTCGTTTGTTATTCCGTCCCTGAGTCCTGATCACGTATTGTCTGAGTCTCCCTTCTCGGACAAACTTTTCAATCGCGTCCCGCAAGTCCCAGCACTGGTCGGTAGTGTGTCCGGGCCCGTTGTGGAACTCGCAATATCATGATTTATCCGACCCTGCCCGGTTGAAGCTTGGGCGCGGTCGTTCTACCTTCTTCATCTCCGTGAGAGCTACTTCCTTCCAGATTTGTGAGCGGGAGACATTCAGCGGGGTGTATTTGTCATATTTATTCTCATACCGTCCCGGCCTAGATTGCACGTCATTGTTCCGCCCTCGATTATCGGCATACCCCCTATTTTTTGGAGGCGGACTCCTCCTTCTATCATTTCTGTCCTTTTGCCGTCCTGAATTGTTCGTGATTTCCATCTGCTCAAGCTCCAGATACTTCTTTGCTCGGGCGCTGAACTCTGTTAACGACTTCACGGGGTCTTTATAAATAGATTTGGCGAAACGTGAAGAAACATTCAGCCCGGCTGAAATAAGATAAACATGGACCTTTTCCTCGAGCCCGTGCACCTGTAGCGCCGCTTCTTTGAACCGGTCCAAGTAACTCTGCAAAGTTTCGCCTGGTAACTGCCTTATTCTTCCTAGAGTAAACTCTGACTTTGGTTGCTTTTTGCTAGTCGCAAAATTCAACAAGAATTTCTGCCCGAAATCTTCAAAGTTACCAATCGAACGCGGCGGCAATGTGTGGAACCATGTTTGTGCTGGTCCAGTCAACGTCGTAGCAAAAATCCTTGATATGATGGGCTCTTCAATCCCCCGGACACACATCTGCATGTCGAACTTGTCAATATGTACCTGGGGATCCTGTGTTCCATCGTACTTTGACAAAAATGACCCATCAAAATCCTCCAGGTACCGAGCACTCACAATTTCGTCTACAAATGGATTGTTGTTTTGTTGTCCCTAGCTATACTTCTGACGATAAACGGGTCCTTCTCTGCCACGTGTGACCAGTTCCCCCGGCCTGTCTTGTTCTACTGGTATCTGATTGACCTGATGGGTTTCTGCTTTATCTACCTGACGTGTTTGGTCTGCATCGGCCTCTACTCGACTATACTGATTTCCGCCGACGTCAACTCGGTTGGGCGGAATCTCATTTCTGTTCACTCCATTCGGTGTCGGCTCCTCTACCTGGGCTTGTTCCCGTGATGGTTCTTCAGTCCGCACCCAGTCTCCTTCCTGCTCGGTATTTCTTAGCTGGTTCAAATGTTCCCTCAGGTCTTGTGCAAAGGGTGGTGTTCCCTCTGCGCGGTTTGAAGCCTGTACTTGCTCCACTATTTTCTGCCATTTCTGTTCCAATTGTGCCATGCGTTGCATCTCGGCACGTCTCCACTCCTCATTTCGTTCTTCCATCTGACGTGTAATATTCCGGATATCCTCTTGCCTCTAAAGGTTTTGTCTCCTCTCCATGTTCTCAATTCGACTTAGGATTGAACTGAGAGCATTACTGACGAGCTGTCCTCCGAGCTCCTCTGCCTGCACCATTCTTCTCGTCGAGACTTCCCTTCATTGATCAGTCTGGGCTGGAGAAGAAGCCTCGTCGGAGACAGCTTCTGTGACATGTACTTCTTCTCGTCGCACCGCATTAGGATTCTCTGGCATGAACATTTCTTGGTTTGGCATTTTAGAACGCGGTGCAGGTTGGCTGTTCCTTGTATTCACCATGGCTGAAGCGTAGCGTGGGACTCAAATTTTATCGTTCCCCACAGACGGCGCCAATGTTCTGTATGTTTTCCAGAACACAAATGTACAGCACGAAAACACTGTATGATTACTGTTTGATCACTCTAACTCCGTAACTCCAAGAATATCAATGTGGAATGATACCTTGAAGGAGATGATCACAGAGATACACCAATTGACGTGGGGTATGTGCTCTGTGTAATTGAAAAAGAGAGAGCTAGAGTGTGTGTACCTTATTGGCAGCTACCAGCGGGTATTTATAGGCATATTACCTTGTAGATGAGATATGAACTGATCCCGAGATTTTCGGCCCCGTTCATCACGTTCTCAACTGTCACTGTGGACGAAGTCATACCCACGTTCTAGGAGTCAGTTAAGTCCGCGATCTTTTAATAATAATTGGACCAATGACTAAGCCCAAACTATTATTACCATAACAGATATTTTTTAGTAAAAGAATTAACTCTATTTTTTTATTGCACCCGTAGTCCGTAGATACATAGGAACAGTAAAGACCACGCTTATTGAGTTAAGATAGAAAGTTAATATAATAAGGATTCCTTTATTTTCAAAAATAAAAAATTAATACGCATCAAAATAAAATAAATGCACTTATTAAATAAAAAACCTTTGTCACATGATTTTTAATTATTTAATTTTAGGGTGAGATGAATATTTTAAAGGTTATCAAAATTACTTAGTTAATCAGGTAGTTATTTTTTTTATAAAAATATTAATATATTTCTACACTAATTGACTCTTGAACTTAAAATATCATTTATTAAGAAGTTTTTCCATTATTTTTCCTAAAAAAATACTGGGTGACAACTCCTTATTAAAAATATTAATTATCGTCCTGCCACGATTTTGGTTGGGACAATATGTACAACTAGTTCACATAAATATGAATTAATAAAGTGATAAATTAACTGATATAAAAAATGAGTTTAACGCACTGTTTAAAAATATTTTTACACAAATATTAAATAAAATTTGACTGTCTTATTAGTTATTATAATATTAACCTATTAATCATTATTATGAGGTGGCAGTAAGATAATTTCTTATTAAATGTATGTGACAAAATAAATTAAACTTTATATTGAAGTATTAGATATTAGATAATGATTATATATGCATAAATTTAATACAATCAAATATCTAGAAAGAGTATCCTTTTTAAGGTTTTAGATATGTGATAAAAATGTACCGACAGTATAATATATATATATATATATATATATATATATATATATATATATTAGATTGTTACAAGTACTTTCAATTCCAGATTTTGAGAATCGTAGAATGAGAATAAAATCTTGCATTGCTTTTCTGTGTAAGTAATTATTTTGAGTAGGAAATCTTTTATTGATATCATAATTAAGGGCATCCACTTGATCTTTATTTTAGCTTAGCTTGGAATGGCAAAGGGAGTTCAAACCAACATCGAATATAGTTGACAAAGATTACATTGCATCATTAATGTTGATTGGGATGGTTGGTCCTTTAATTTTTTTCCTTTACTGGCTAGGTAGTTTCTATATCCCCACAAACACGTATACAAGTTCATTTATCACAATAAGGAACCAATAAAGGGAAGTCATTATCAGCCACCTGTTCGCCACATAGGACCATATAGAGAAAGAAAACTAATGATAAAAAAGATCACAATAATGTCTTTGCATTTTGCAAGCCTTGTATACAGAGACTATAGCTTGGTTTGATTGGTTGCTTTCTAGTTTTAACATATTCTAAAGGAGGGGTTTGCTAGTCTCAATCTTATGTACTTCCCCTAAGGGGAAATTGTTACACAAGTTTCAAATTTCGCAATAATTTAGTTGTTTGAAAAATAAAATATGGGTTACATTTAAATTACAATTATATTAATGTTTTACCACTATTTAATTATTTCTTCATAATAATTCAAACAATAGGATTGAGAAAGGATACATGGAGCAGAAAGTGTTTTCATTTCATTCTCTCTAAAGAAATACATGAAGTATATATGAAGACAAACAATGCAACATGTACATATAAAAATTATATATATATATATATATATATATATATATATATATATGTAAGAATTGAAGACAATTCTAGAGATTTACAATATGTACATTCTTTACTCAATCAATTAAACTAGATTCTCTTAATATACTTTTATATTGTGTATAAATAAGATGGAAGTCATGCATTACAATTTGCAACAAAATAGACTGAGCAACGCTAATCAATTAGCACAAATAGATTATCACCAGCTTTATGTTGGTTTAAAGCTTTCGGTTAGCTGTCTTCTACCTACATATGTATGTGTGATTAAGTAATAGGATAAACATCGACCAACCTTCCCTTTTGATGTCAATCGCTATCAGTAGCCTTGGCTCCTAGGAACAAGCCTTATTTCTTTATATATCCACCTTACCCCGAGAAGATGATGATGATAGTGCAAAACAAGAATAGCTAAAATAGTGTGTGATATTCAAATTATGATAGTATAGGAAGTATGGCTTTTCAATCTTTCATAAATCAAACAAAAATTTAACTTTTACAAAAGCAGAACAATGACTTGCAGTGGTGAACAAAACTCACATTTCATTGAACCATATTAATGACCTTCTGCAAAATACTAATTATCTAGCAAAACAGTACGTAATTACATTATTAGGGCACACACATCAACTTTTAAAATGTCACAACATTATGAATATATATATATATATAGGATCTACTAATCAGTGCTTAGGTTACGAAAAAAAAAATAGAAAGATTTTACTGAGGATTGCATTCGAAATCATGAAAAACTATACATATACTATGAGATCGGATAAAAAATTATACTATAAGATGAACTCTTAAGACATTGATTAACATTTTTCATAAAGATATTATAAGATGGCAGGAATCTTTATAAAAATTAGATCAATTGAACTAAAAATTCAAGGTTATTAAGATATTTTATCATTTTTTTATCATTTTTTTAGATCGGATGTATTTTTCTTTAGATACAATCCTATTTAAATTAGTAATTCACATGATCATAGGGGTTTAGCTCTCTAAACAATTTTGTTTGCACACACAAGTTTGAAATCCAAAACATTTTTTGAAGGAAATTAGGTTTATACCACTTGAACTAACTATCCATTAGTTCCCTCCCATTATTTTAATTATGTGCCAAAATTTTAAAGTTTTTTAATCACAAATATATTATAGAAATAGATGTTTAGTAAATTAAACTATTAAAATTGCATTTTTTAAAAAGAAAAGAAAAATTAATATATTAATGTAACAAATTGCAATTTGTTTTTGCATAAAATTAGCACAAATTAATGTTTAACTTTTTGTGGTCCAACTATGATAAGAAACTCCCTTATACTTTTTTCTTCAACTGTACCTTTTTCCCACAAGGTAAATTGAGTTGTCAATTTGCAATGAATGATATATATACTATTCGCTATGATATTGTACCCTGAACTTTGTAATTTTCTCTTTGACTTTCGTTCGATTCAAGCAAGTGTATTTTGACAATATTGGTTGGATCTTTCTTATGATTTAATTATAATTATAATTTACATTTAAACAAATATTTAAAACGAGTCTTTGAAAGGCTTTGTTTGTCATAATCAAATTATGGTTAGGTTAGCTTAGGGTGAAAATACGTTGGGTCAAACACTGTTTTGTTTAAATAAATTTCACCTATTTTAAAAATTAAAGCTCAAACTATGTCTATTAAGTGTCATAAGGCTTTTTTATAGGTTTGAAAGTTTTGTGAAAGTTGGATTTAACATGGTTATATACATATAAAAAGGCTATTTTATATTAAATTTTTTATAGGTCTAATTTATTCTTAAATAATTGCTAATCAATGAATAAGCCAATGAGAGAAAAGATGTAAAATAGTCTTATAAGTTATGAAAATTAAAATTACTATGAGTCTAGGCATGATGAGACAAGGGGAGAAAAAGTAAAGTTAATTAGACTTTTTAAGAGTTAAATTTGACTTGTTTATATCATAAGTCAATTTTAATGTTTAATATGACCTTCATAATCATTTATTTAAATGTTTATTTTGCAATCAGACATATAAGTTAAAATAAGCCATACTAATCCTTTATTGTCAACCTTATGCTACAGTACTTATTAAATTGAAGTTTGAAATTAAAAATTTGTTTCTCAGAAATATATATTTTGTGATAAGATTGAAAATTCAAATTTAAAATAGTTGTTACTAGGTTGCTTTTGTGATAAGATTGTAAATTCAAATTTAGAATAGTTGCTACTAGATTGTTTTACAGCTCATTACTTTTGGATCGATAACAACTGTTTTATTGTTGTTGATTTATATATATAAACCTCAATTGAGGAAGGAAATATGAAGAATTATTATTTTAATTTATGAATATTTGTTACTATTTTTTAACATGGTATCACGAGCAAAGTTTCGATCCTCAAAAAATACGTTGCTTCGTTTTTTCCACCCTCATGTATCCTAATTCTCTTTCTTCTTCACATTCTCATATGTACATCTCCTTTTTTCTTCCTATATTAATACATGTATACCACTTTTATTTCTCTCAAATCCCTAACTCCCTTCTTCGATGGCAGATTTTGAGTCTGAAATGCCCAACTCTCTACCTCATCCAAACCCAAACCCTAATCATGGTTTTTCTCTTTTCACACATCCATCTTGCTCAGGAACTTATTCATACTCTGGAAAAAAAAAACTGCATGAATAAGCCTTCCTTCACTTACTCTCATTGTGGTGAGAAACACCACTCTCAACAACGTTATTTTGAACTAATTGGTTATCCTGTTTGGTGGGATTTCACCAAGAAACTGTGCAAGAAGGTTCCGGGAAAAGGTTCGATTGCATCTGTTACAGATTCTACTCCTTCTTCCAATGTTGCCTCTGCCAACATCTTAGGTAAGCATCAGGCCTTCTTTACACTTTCTAGGAATTCTAACTAAATCATCGATACAAGAGCTTCAAATCATATGACTCGGACCCTACCCAATTATCTAATATTGGTCCCTCACCCCAGTCTTCTATTTCCGCTGCCAATGGTGGAACCTCGCCAATTACTGGTCAAGGTTCTATTTCACTTTCTGATAACATATCCTTTCACTTTGTTCTTATTGTACCTTCACTTGAGTTCAACCTTTTATTTGTTAGTCAACTTACCTCCACACTTAATTGCACTGTGACTTTTTTGCCTACTTTTTGTGTCTTTCAAGACATCCTCACTCGGATGGTGATTGGCTATGGTGTTAATCGTGGTCAGTTATATGTCTTGGATGTTCTAGCAACGGGTGAAAATAAATTGGATCATTCATCTGCTGCCACAAGTTCTGATAAAGTCAGGGACTCTATTTGGCTATGGCATTGAAGATTAGGCCACCTTTCTTTTAGTTACCTTCACAACTTATTTCCCAATTTATTTGGTGCTTTGAATAACACTGAATTTTAATGTAACGTTTGCGAATTGGCCAAAACCCATCGTATGCCTTTTTTCCTAGTAACAATAAAAGTTTTATTCCTTTTCAAGGAGTACACTCTGATGTCTAGGGTCCTGCAAAAGTGCCTTCTTTTTCCAAATCTCTGTATTATGTCACTTTCATTGATGAATGTACTCGCATGACTTGGGTTGTTTTGTTGAAACACAAAAATGAAGTTTTTTCAACTTTTAAGCAGTTATATGTCATGGTTAAAACTCATACTTCTATTCAACCCTTTCAATCTGATAATGGCACCAAATATAAAAACACTACCTTTATCCAATTTCTTCTGTCTCACAACATCTGACACCAGTCCTCATGCCCTTACACCCCTCAACATAATGGTCTGGCTGAGAGGAAGAACCAACAATTGTTGGAAGTAGTTCGTGTTTCACTCTTTGACATGAATGTACCAAAACACTATTAGGGAGAAGTTGTTACCTTTGTTGCCTACCTAATCAATAGGACCCCCTCCAGTGCCCTGGCCTTTCAAACACCCCAACAAAAACTTGAATCCTTTTCTTCTTTGCCCTATATCCATAACCTCAAACCCTAAGTGTTTGGTTGTACAATTTTTGTTCATGTCCCTAAAGTCTTGAGAAATACATTAGACCCTTGTGCTACTCAGTGTATGTTTATTGGTTACTCTGATTTAAAGAAAGGTTACTGATGTTTTGACCCCATCACTCATAAACTCTATGTTACCTTGGAGGTTTTCTTTCGTGAATCTAACCCCTACTACTCAGGGGGAGTATTAGGCTCTTCTTCTCAGGGGGAGAGACAACCCGCACGCCTTGGAGAAGAAGACCTTTGGACCTGCATCCAAACAAACACAAATATGCCAAAACTAAGTCAAACAATACCTAATTTAACATCACCAACTGCGGATTCTGATCTTGTTCCTCTAGTACATATGACTGCACCACCTAGTTTAACACCAATACCCAAGGAAACATCTGTGGATGTCCCTAATTAGTAGTCACATTCTTTTACCGAGGTACCTTCTAATCCTACTTGCATTCCTTTAATTGATCAAATTAAAAGTGAAACCTCTTCTATCATACCATGTATTCGAAAGTCACAAAGAAGTATAAAAGGTATTCCAAAAACCCTCTATGAACCTGATCCCAAATCCAAGGTTAAATACCCTCTCACCAATTATGTGTCTAGTCATAGGTTATCCGAATCATATGCTTTGACTACTGATCTTTTGTCTAGAATATTTATTCCTAATTGTGTACAGGAAGCATTGGAGGATCCAAAAAATGGAAGGAAGCAGTGAATATATAGATGGAAGCACTACAGAAAAAATCCACATGGAAACTAGCACCTCTACCAAGTGGGAAAAAGGCCACTGGATGTAAATGAGTCTTCACTGTCAAGTTAAAAGCGGATGGAAGAATTGATAGATATAATGCTCGGCTGGTTGCTAAAGGCTACACTCAAAAGTATGGCATCGATTACCAAGACACATTTGCACTGGTGGCCAAGTTGAACACAATTTGAATTCTAATATTTATTGTTGCCAATAGGAACTAGCCCTTGAGGAAATTTGATGTTAAAAATGCCTTCTTGAATGGAGTTTTGGAGGAAGAAGTCTATATGGATATACCCAAGGAGTCCAAAGAAAGCTAGCCGAAAAAAACAGTGTGTGTAAATTAAGAAAAAAAGAACGATTGTATGGTAAGTAGATTTATGCATGCTCCTAGCATGGACCAAATGAATGCAGTTTACAGGATTCTTAGGTATCTTAAGGGGTCACCTGGGAAGGGATTACTATTCTCAAAAGAGGAGAACCAAGACATAGAAGGATTTACTGATTTAGATTGGGCAGTGGATAAATCTACACGGCTGTCCACTTCAGGGTACTTTACCTTTGTAGAAGGAAACCTTGTAACTTGGAAAAACAAAAAACAAAAAGTTGTTGCAAGGTCTAGTGCAGAAGTAGAGTTTAGAGGAATGACACATGGTGTTTGTGAATTATTATGGGTTAAGAGGGTATTGAAGGAACTGGAAATATGTTATGAGCAACCAATGAAGCTACATTGTGACAATAAAGCAGCCATAGAAATTGCTCACAATCCCGTCCAACATGATAGGACAAAACATTTTGAGATAGATATACATTTTATCAGGAAAAAACTAGATCAAAAAGTAATTCAATTTCCTTATGTGAAATCTGAAGATCAGTTGGCAGATGTACTGATCAAAGTTGTTTCTGGAAGAGTATTTAAAGAAGTAATTGACAAGTTAGACATGATTGACATCCATACACCAACTTGAGGGGGAGTGTTGAATTGAAGTTTGAAATTAAAAATTTGTTTCTATGATCTTTCTGTTTTATATATTTGTGATAAGATTGGAAATTCAAATTTAGAATAGTTGTTATTAGGTTGTTTTTGGGATAAGATTGTAAATTCAAATTTAGAATAGTCGTTACTAGGTTGTTTTACAACTCACAATTTTTGGATAGATAACAACTATTTTAGTGTTGCTAATTTGTATATATAGACCTCAATTGAGGAAGGAAATATAAGAAATTATTATTCCAATTTATGTGTATCTGCTTTTTAACATTACTATTAATCTTATAGCAATTTTTGTGAGAGACTTCATGATTTATCATCTTATGATCAGGTAATGATCGGGAGATATCTCTTCACTCTAAATACTTCATGAGCATCTATCATTTTGTTTTTTTTTTTCTTATCATATATATCTTACACTTTTTCTCATCTTTTTTTCTCTGTCTCGCCAGGTGTTATTTATATATATGGGAGGCGTTAACCAATCTTTTTCTTTCTTATCTTTTGGAAACTACCTCTTATGCATGAAAGATGCATGCATATATGGCTTTGTTGTAATAATTTTGCATGAGGAAATGAAGCTTGCATTCTTGTAAATCGTTGAAATAAGTATATCTATTGCAAAACTAATCCTTCAAATATAATTTCCCAAAATATGGTCCTTCCACAAATATCCCTCTTATTTATGTGAAACCATGTGATCTTGCACCACCACTTACCGTTGACACCTTTTAGCAAGATCAGCCCCAAAGAATCCCAGAAGAGATAACCAATAGAATCATATCTAGAACAAATCTAGAGAAAATATTAGGAGGATGGTTTGTATACATAAGTATATATTGAGCAATAAATGTGTGACTATATCATTTAAATATATTGCTAGCTAGGAAAGAAAGAGATAAAGTGAAAATATATTGTTACAATTAAATAAACTCAATTTTTATATCTATCTTGTATTTTTATTGTTACTATATCATTTATGGCATTTATTGCTTTTTTCTATATTTTATTCTTAAGGTGAATGCACTTAAACATACAACCTTAGAATGCGAAGTCAACAAATTTTTGCAATTGAAAAATGTGTTTAGTTTCGAACTTTAAGTTCAGACATTTTTCAAAGGGAGAGAGGAAGTAATGAAACCATTTTTATTATTAATCACCCGACAATGCACTGAATAATCACATTCGCTAAGATATAAAAAATGAACAAAATTAATTTTATCCTCACAAATATTTGTACGAAATTGTTTCAATGGGAATACTAAGACTAACATAAACAAATTTTAAAGTTAATTTTTTATATAAAAAAATCTCTAGACAAGAAAATATTTTTTCCCACTAGTTTCTTTTACGTAAATTGATCTCAGTCTTTCAAAAGTTAATCATGATATAGTATAATTATTAAGTAGATGGCCATGTGATACATGTTAAATAGCTAACCACACTTTAATTTTAACATTTTTCTTTTCTTTTGGTAAATTCACTCACTTTTTTTCTTAAATAAGTATTTGACCAAATAGGATCGTCCAGTTCCTATAGAACCTATCACTAAAATACCCCTACTAGGGGGAGGTAGGGCTAAGCGGAGCGAAAAGGGTAATAAACAGAAAGTGAAGCAAAAGATTCAAGAGGCGACACATTAGATCAGGTTATTCCAAATTAATTTGTTGTTAACCACCCGAATCCATTTGGCATCACTCGTAAACCTGGAGAGTGGAACATTCTCTCAGTTTAATTATGGAGTATTGTAACTTTGGAAGGATCTAATCATGACTACATGTTTATCTAGGTTGAATCAAATTCAGTCAATGCTTTTAATTTAATTATTTAAGTTAAGGATAGTTGCACATTGACCCATGTTGTGAAGCTCTCTGGTGATTCAAAAGTTGGCCTCGTCAATATGACATGGAAATTTAGAATTACAATAAGCCATGTTTTATGGAGATAGCTAGTAATCTTTATTTGTTCTTTCTTACTATAGATATTCTTCATAAATGTAATGAAAGAATTTGTGTTCGTGTTCGATTCTCATCGTGTATAAAATTATCTTGGGTCAACGACAATCATAAATTATGAGTGAGATTAATCTAATCTGGTCCAGTGAATTGGAGGATACTCATAATCTCTTACTCAAGACAAAAAATATATATTATCCAGACCGTAGTAAAAACAGATATTTTCATTTTTTTAATCTAAGACTCACGTGTGGATTAAAAAAACATACTAGTTAATATTCATATTTATACAAAATAACATGTGATTTAAAAATACAAAACGAGATCCCAAAAAAAGAAATTGAAAAGAATGTACACATGATTTATAAAGGATTTGCATGTTTGTCATATGTTAAATTCATATATATCAACTTGCCTTTCTTCGTACACCCTACTGTAAATTACTTTTATGTATTATCATATATGAATTGGGAGACACTCATAATCTCTTACTCAAGACAAAAATATATATTATCCAGACCGTAGTAAAAACAAATATTTTCATTTTTTTTAATCTAAGACTCACGTGTGGATTAAAAAAACATACCAGTTAATATTCATATTTATACAAAACAATATGTGATTTAAAAATACAAAACGAGATCAAAAAAAAAAAATCGAAAAGAATCTACACATGATTTATAAAGGATTTGCATGTATGTCATATGTTAAATTCATATATATCAACTTGTCTTTCTTCATACACCCTATTGTAAATTACTTTTATGTATTATCATATATGAAGTTCTCTTTGTCCATAACAAAATAAAGATTTTCACTTCTTCTAATCTAAGTCTGGCATATGGATTAAAAAAAAATTAAAATTGATATTTAAATATAAAAAAAATATGTGTTTTAAAAAATGCAAAATGATATCCCAACAAAATAAATTGGAGAGGTTTTGCATGTCTGTTACCTGTCAATTTCATATATGTTAGTTTATCTCTATATCTATATCCTATTGTAAATCCCTTTTATCTGTTCTCTTATAAGAAGTTATCACATTCCATAACAAAATGTAGATTTTCACAGCTTTTAATTTAAGTCTAACACGTGGATTAACAGAAATCTAACAATTGATATTTAAATAGAGAAAAATATGTATTTTAATAAATCAAAATCTCAACAAACAAATAAGAGAATTTGCATGTCGACCAAAGAGAACTTGTATGTCAATTTGATATATGTTAACTTGCCTTCATTGACACACTCTATTGGAAATCATTTTTTTGCATCCTCACATATAAAGTTTCCTTAATCCATAGTAAAATGTGGATTTTTGTTTCATTTAATCTAAGCACACTTGTGGATTAAAAGGAATTCAACAATTAAAGTTTAAATGAAAAAAATGTGTTTTAAAGAATGGAAAACAAAATTCCAATAAAACGAATAAAAGATGATTTATACGTGGGCTGAAGAGAATTTGTATGTCAATCACATGTCAATTTCATATATGGTAATTTGTTTTCATTCGTACATCTTATTATAAATCACTTTTACATGTTTTCATATATCATGTTCCCTCTATTCATAGCAGAAAATAGATTTCCACTTCTTTTAATCTAAGTCTGACATGTGAGTTAAAAGAAATCTAACAAATGATATTTAAGTAGATAAAAACATGTGTTTTAAAAATGCAAAATGAATTATAGAGAATCTACACATGAATCGAAGAAAATATACATATTAGTTGCGTATCAAATTCATATATGATAACTTGTCTTCATTCAAAAATCTCATTACAAATCACTTTTATTTGTTCTTATTTATGAAGTTTCCTCACTCCATAGCAAAAAGTGTAGATTTTTATTTATTTTAATCTAAGTCTGGCATGTGAATTAAAATAAATATAAAAATTAATATTTAAATGTAAAAAATGTGTTATAATAAATGCAAAATTAAATTCTAATAAAATGAATATTTGAGATTCTACACATGGACCAAAGAGAATCTCATGTTAATCGTGTGTCAATTCCATATATGTTGACTTATCTTCATTGGTAAATCTCATTACAAATCACTTTTATGTAATCTTATTTATGAAGTTCTCTCATTTATTTTAATATAAGTATGACACGTGGATTAAAAAATATAAAAAATAATATTTAAACATTAAAAAGTGGTATAATATATGTATTTTAAATCAGTGAAATTTTACACGTGAATCAAAAAAGATTTGCATGTCAATTCCATATATTTTAATTTATCTTCATTTGTACATCCTACTAAAAAATACTTTTACGTGATTTCCTATATCGTGTTCCCTTTGGTTGATGCAAAATATAGAATTACACTTTTTTTAATTTAAGTCAGGTGATTTAAAAGAAATTAATAAGTGATATTTAAATGGAGAAACACGTGTTTAGAAATGACAAATGAATCAAAGAGGATCTAACATGGACCTATGAAAATTTGCATGACAGTCTCGTGTTAACTTTTATATATGACAACTTGTCTTCATTCATAAATCTCACTACAAATCACTTTTATGTGTTCTCATTTATGAAGTTCCCTCACTCCATAGCAAAACGTAAATAAAAGTGTTATAATAAATACAAAATGAAATCCCAACAAAACTTGTGGACCAAAGATGATCTGCATGTCAATTGCGTGTCAATTCCATATATGCTTTCTTTGTTCGTAAAATCTCTTTACAAATCGTTTTTGTGTGTTTTCATTTAGGAAGTTCCCTCACTCCATAGCAAATTGAACATTTTCATTTATTTTAGTCTAAGTTTGACACATGGATTAAAAAATATAAAAAAATATTTAAAAGTAAAAAAAGTGGCATAATAAATGCAAAATGAAATATCAACAAAATGAATCGATGAGATTCTACACGTGGATTGAACAGGATTTGCATGTCAATCGTGTGTCAATTTCATATATTAACTTGTCTTCATTCGTACATCCTACTATAAATCACTTTTACGTGATTTCGTATATCATGTTCCCTTTGTCCGTAGCAAAATATAGATTTACATTTATTTTAATCTAAATCTGACACGTGAGTTAAAAGAAATATAATAACATTTTTAAATGAAGAATAACATGTGTTTAAAAAATGAAAAACAAATCAGAAAAGATCTATACGTGGATCGATGAGCATTTGCATGTCAATCGCGTGTCGATTTCATATATGTTAACTTGTCTTCATTCTTACATGTCACTATAATCACTTTAACGTGCTCTCATTTATGAAGTTCATTCAATCCAAAACAATGTGTAGATTTTCTTTCTTTTTTTGTCTTAATTCTTTGGTTCATCAGGAGAAAAAGACCCTCACTAATCTGGAATTCGATCGAGAGGTAACTAAAGTTTGACAAAAACTGTTTCCGTTAAGGATCAAATTCAGGTAGTACTTAAAAGATTCAACCTTAACTTTAGTACATTAACCACTTGTGCCCAATCACTTGGTTAGATTTTCATTTCTTTTCATCTAAGTCTAATCGTGGATTAAAAGGAAACTAAAAATTGATATTTAAATGTAGAAAACGTGTATTTTAATAAATGCAAAATGAAATTCCAATAAAACTAATTGGCGAGGTTCTACATGTGGAGCGAAGAGAATCTGCATGTCAATCGCGTGTTTGTTTTGTATATCTTAACTTGTCTTCATTCATAAATCTCAATACAAATCACTTTTATGTGTTCTTATTTATGAAGTTCCCTCACTCCATAGCAAAGCGTAAAAAAAAAAACATGTTATGATAAATGAAAAATGAAATCCCAACAAAATGGATATGCGATATTCTACACGTAGACCAAAGATGATCTACATGTCAATCGCGTATCAATTTCATATATGTTAACTTGTCTTCAGTTGTAAATCTCATTACAAATTGCTTTCGTGTGTTTTCATTTATGAAGTTCCCTCACTCAATAGAAAATTGAAGATTTTCATTTATTTTAATCTTTGCTGACACATGGTTTAAAAATTATAAAAAATATATTTATAAAGTAAAAAAAAAAGTGGCATAATAAATGCAAAATGAAATCTCAACAAAATGAATTTGTGAGATTCTACATGTGGACCGAATAGAATCTGCATGTCAATCGTGTGTCAATTCTATATACGTTAACTTATTTTCATTCTTACATCCTACTATAATTCACTTTTACGTTATTTCTTATATCATGTTCCCTTTGTTCGTAGCAAAATATAGATTTACACTTATTTTAATCTAAATCTGACATGTGAGTTAAAAGAAATCTAATAAGTGATATTTAAATGGACAAAAACATGTGTTTAAAAAATGAAAAACAAATCAGAAAAGATCTACACGTGGATAAAAGAGAATTTGCATGTCAATCGCGTATATGTTAACTTGTCTTCATTCTTACGTCTCACTACAATCACTTTAACATGCTCTCATTTATGAAGTTCATTAAATCCAAAGCAATGTGTATATTTTCTTTCTTTTTTTTTTGTCTTAATTCTCTGGTTCATCAGGAGAAATGGATCCTCACTAATCTAGAATTCGGTTGGAAGGTAAGTAAAGTCTGACCAAGAATTGTTATTGCTAATGATCGAGCTCAGGTAGTACTTAAAAGATCAACCTTAATTTTTTCACATTAACCACTTGTGTCCAATCACTTGGTTAGATTTCCATTTCTTTTAAGCTAAGTCTGATTGTGGATTACAAGGAAACTAAAAATTAATATTTAAATGTAGAAAACGTGTTTTAATAAATGCAAAATGAAATCCAAATAAAACTAATTGGCGAAGTTCTACACGTGGACCGAAAAGAATTTGCATGTTAATCGCGTGTCAGTTTCGTATATCTTAACTTGTCTTCATTCAAAAATCTCACTACAAATCACTTTTTTGTGTTCTTATTTATGAAGTTCCCTCACTCCATAGAAAAACGTAAAAAAACATGTTATGATAAATGAAAAATGAAATCCCAACAAAATAGATATGTGATATTTTACACGTAGACCAAAGATGATCTGCATGTCAATCGCGTGTCAATTTCATATATGTTAACTTGTCTTCATTTGTAAATCTCATTACAAATTGCTTTCGTGTGTTTTCATTTATGAAGTTCCCTTACTCAATAGCAAATTGAAGATTTTCATTTATTTTAATCTTAGCCTAACACATGGTTTAAAAATTATAAAAAATATATTTAAAAAGTAAAAAAAAAAAAAAGAGTGGCATAATAAATGCAAAATGAAATCTCAACAAAATGAATCGGTGAGATTCTACACGTGGACCGAAGAGGATTTGCATGTCAAACGCCTGTCAATTCCATATATGTTAACTTGTCTTTATTCGTACATCCTACTATAAATAACTTTTTCGTGATTTCCTATATCATGTTCCCTTTTTCCTAACAAAATATAGATTTACACTTATTTTAATATAAATCTGACATGTGAGTTAAAAGATATCTAATAATTGATATTTAAATGGAGAAAAACATGCTTAAAAAATGCAAAACAAATCAAAAAATATCTACATGTGGATCGAAGAGAATTTGCATATCAGACGCGCATCTATTTCATATATGTTAACTTATTTTCATTCTCACCGTCTTATTACAAATCACTTTAATATGCTTTCATTTATGAAGTTCATTCAATCCATAGCAATGTGTAGATTTTCATTTCTTTTAATCTAAGTTTGACTTTCATTTTTTTAATCTAAGTGTGAATATGGATTAACAGAAATCTAAAAATTGATATTTAAATGTAGAAAAGTGTGTTTTAATAAATGCAAAATGAAATTCCAACAAAACTAATCAACGAGATTTTATACATGAATCGAAAAGAATTTGCATGTTAATAATCATGTGTCAATTTTGTATATCTTAACATGTCTTCATTCGTATATTTTACTATAAATCACTTTCACGTGTTTTCATATATGATGTTCGCTATGTCCATAAAAAAAAAATACATTTCCACTTCTTTTAATCGAAGATGATTTGCATGCCTGGGACACCATCATGATGAATCCATTAACTAAATTTAGGTGCCTTTCTCAACATAAATTTGAACTTTTATTTTCACATTATAGGAACTCAGTCATTTTTACTCAACCTAAAAGATAATCGTAGCCATTGAAAAAAGGCCCTCTTTGGATGCACTTGAGACATGAGGCCCCTTTTAGTGGCTTTATTTTTTTTTTCCTTCTCTTTTTCTCATGATACTTATAATGTATGTGCTACTTTCATAACCCGGTTAAAATAAGGATAACTATCCATAATTAGGGTCATGTAGTGAATTCTCCATACCTTCTACAATAGATGAAATAGGTAAAATATTTAAAAGACTAATAAGAACAGCCTGTCTTTATGGCACTGATAAAAATATCTTTTAACGCTTGAATATGTGAACTTCATGGGCTGAGAACGGAAATTAAAATTAAGTAACCTTAAATAATTTACGATAGTTTACATTGTTTTTTATGTTACTTTTAATCAAAGCGTTTGTTCATAATAATCATTTGACTTCACCTAAGTGGCGTGCAAATTTACGTTCATAAGAAAATCCGTTAGGTAAAACTCTTGAATGGAACTTTCTTTTCGGGTTACATTGGATGAAAATTCAGTTTGCTTTTTCTTGTTGGGAAAAAATTTTCCAAATATTTTCGATCATATGGTCTTATCATGTGCTCTAAAAGGAAAAATGAAAATCAACGCAAAACAAAAATTCTCAAACATAGAAATTAAACACCCAAAGAATAATATCATCACATCACTTTCATTTTCCAAATCAAGATGCTTTCATCTATCCACTTTATCCACAAATAATCGCATTCATAGAAATTATTCACTAAAGAGTAACAATTGAAATCACAGAAAACACAACCGCTATGCAAGGTTTTTATACATGAAAAGAAACAACTTAAAAGCTTGACAAGACTAAAATTACAACACCTCTTTCATTCATTTATTAAAAAATCAGACAACAAAAGCTAGATCAATCAATATCCTCGCTTGGAACACTCCCTCCCCCTCCAACAACGGTGAACGAGTTAATTCAAGTTAATCAATCTCACAAGTCACCACAACACATTATAAAGATAAAGATTAAAAGGAAAAGGACATCATAATACTTAAGAATTAAACAAATTATATAATAATAATAATTTAGAGAAAGGAAAACAAAACACTAAAGAGGAGAAACGGTAATTACGAGAGCACGATTGCAAATTACAGTCTTGGGCTTTTCTTTTTGCTTTTTTTTTTTTTTACCCTCTCATTTATTTATCCTCTTGCTGCCGCAGGCTCTCTCACTCGGCCACTGACTCACTTCACTCCAACAAGTTCAACCAAACCTTTTTTTTTTTTTTTTTTACCAATTTACCACCACCCCCTCCCCCATCCCCCACGTTTCCAATTAATCTACAGTTTTACATTCCAACTGGTTAACTCACTGAGTCAACCCACTAGACTCGCTGGGGGAGGGAAGCTTCCAAGCGGAGGTAGCGATGAGTGGCCTAGTGTGCCACCCAAGCATGAGGCACCCGTTATTCTCCTCAACCCTATACCCATCACCGCCTGCGAATAGAGCAAGTAGCATACTCGCTTGCTTGAACGCGTTGGACCCGAGATGAACCGGGTCGAACCCGGCCGAGTCCAATCTCCCCCTCCACTGAGTCAAAGTCTCGTGACGCTCGACCCGGTCCGGGCCCTCGTAAGCCACCACGTTGCAAATCTGTCTACCAAGGTACAACTCGGACATCAACAGATCCTGACTCGGCGAGCCCAACCCGGTCGAAGAAGAAGACGAACCCTCAAGCGAGTCGAAAAGACTGGAATAGTAATGCAAGGCTTCAGTGAACCGGTCTAGAAAACCCGGTCCGTTGTGGTTCGCTTCTTGTTCCACGATGGTAACGATCTGGGGATTAATTTTCTTGACAGTGTCCAAGACCTTGTCGATGGATCCGGGCCGGGCGAGCATGCGGTGGAGTTCGAAGACGGAATTAACCGCAACGGCTTCCCCGGGTCGGATCTCGAGCATATTCGGGTCGAGATCAGCGAGGCTGTTGCAAACGAAGCCGCGGAATTCGAACTGGACGCCGATGGTTTGGGCCAATTGGGCTAATTTCCAGCCCACCTGCTGCAGCGCGTCGGTGTTGTCGGGCTGTGGGGGCCCGATTCCGGTTAAACGAAAAGTCGGGGGCCCACCGGGCCGTAATGCGAGGGCCTGCATGAGTGCCGGCCACTGCATCCCTTGTTTGAGGCCGAAATCGATGACGTGGACTTTCCCGGCGGTGGCGAAGGCTTCGAGGATGGCCTGATTCGCGGTGAAGTGCGCGAATTTGAGATAAGGGCAAGACTCGTAAAAGTGCATGTGGAGAACGTCGGAGAAGGAGGAATCGAGGGTTTCTTCGGGGAAGATTCCGTAGATTCTACGCGCGAGGGCTTGGGCGAAGTAGGAAGCAACCTTCCTCATGGCACCGGCTTGGGAAGCCGCGAGTATGCCCACGTGCTTGACGAGCGCGTCGGCGAGCTTGAGATTCTCCTGCTGCACGGCCTCCGCGCACGCCAGGAGAGTGTGGACGAGACGCACGCCGGCTTCCTGATGGTCAACGAGGACGACATGGCGCGTGGGCTCAGACGAGGCGGAGTCTGGTGATTCCACTGGAGATGGCTTGAGCCGCTTGTTGTTAGCCGTTTCGATTTCGTCGAGGTTGTTGGTGTTGGTGTTCTTGTCTTGAGGAAGAGGAGGAGGGTAGGCTGCTATGCCAGGAATGGCTCTGAGGTCATATTCGGAATCGTCGTTGAAAACAGGGGCGGTGTTGTTGATGGTGTTGTTGTTGTCAATTAAGAAAGAAGATGGATCGAGGTTGTTGTTGGGTTCGGGGTTGAGTTCGGTTAACATGCTTTGGACCCATGAATAGAGGTCTGTAGGGTCGTAATGAACGGTGTCGGAGGCCAGGTGGGAAATTCCGTCTTCCTGGGCACAACCCATGACCATCTCCAACTGCTCCAGCTTCTGTGCCACGTCAGCCATGTCGGAAGCACGAACCTTGTACCCCAACGGCGCCAGGAACTCGTCCATCCCCTGTTGTTGTTGTTGCTTTTGTTGCTCTTCCTCCCACATCTTCGCCTTCCCGTTCGACGGCATTGAGGAACACTCACCCTTCACAGTCCCTCCGGCGGCGCCGCCGCAGCTATCTTTGTGATCCCTCTTCATCACGAATTCAATTCAACACCTGGAGAATGGAATTAGAATTGGTGATTTGGATTTGGAATTGGAATTGGGTCATAGGAAAAGAAAATTGGGTTGTGGAGTTTCAAGTGAGACGAGAGAGAGAAAACAGAGAGAGAAAGAATGGTGGAAATTAGAAAAGATAAGGAACAACGGAGGCCATAATAATGGAATGAATTCTTTATTTCTTTTTATTTTTATTTATGCAAAAAGTTTCGATGTTGAGTGTGATATTTACTCGGAGTGAGTGAGTGAGTGAGTATTTTTAATTTTTAATTGTGTGCGCTATTTTAAGTTTTTATTTTTATTTTTTTTAAGAATTAAAGAATGAAGGTCCGGGGGCATCAAAGAGAAAGAGCCGTGGCAGCACCGCAATGCCAAGAAAGATGCCCATGATAGTGTACAGCTCGTGCATACAGCAGACACCATACACTAGAAAATCAGGTGCCCGTACTCTTCATCGATTGAGGGTCTTGGGGACCGAGAATGATCGTGGGCTCCACCTTTTTTACAATCACCTCACCCCCCCCAAACTCCTTCACGCGCCTCTTTTTCTTAATCCTATTAATCATTCACGGATTCAAGAATTAAGCCTTCACCATTACATTCAATTGTCCAGAGTTGGAACAAACGATATTGTTCGAAAGGGAATGCTATGTTTAGTAGTACAAAATATACTTTGATAGTATTTGATTGGGCTCCATCATTTATTTTTGACTTTTGAAAATTAATTCCGGTTAATGTCCCTTTACTCATTATTATTTCTTGGTACATATATGTCCTATGTTTTCCTTACTTTTTTTCACATACTCATGCTGTGATGTTTATGTATACTTGCTGATGTGTTTAGCAAGAGTAGTAAATACTAAACTAAAGTCATCTGTACTAACCAAAATATCCATTTAACATGCTCTAATTTAATTTCATTCATTTTTTTGTAAGTGAAGAACAATTCTTGTCAAAATCACTAGTTATATCGAGTCAAGTGGATAGCCGTATTTATGCTCCACCCTTCTAAAAGATGTGATCGATCTGCAGCATCTCAAGTACTTGTTGGATAATAAAATTTTATTTAAAAAGAAAGTAATTTATATAACTTAAGAAATCTATTACTATTAGTTATATAGATTCTTGTGTTGTGAATAATTAATCTCAACAAAATACAAATCACAACTCACTTTGCAAACTAATGCTAGCAATAGAAAAGGCATTTATTTTAATGTAACGATTGCAACTGTAATAAATGAAATGACATGATTGTAGCTTTAGCATTTATTCATTCATCCTAAAATACGGCTTTTCTTTTTTCCTCCATAGGCTTGCTATTTTAGTATCATACTTTTTTTGCTTTTAAAAAGTTATTTTTCTCTTTTGTCATAGTTTCTGTAGCTATTTTTTGTTTAAGAGAAAAAAAAAAGTAAAAAATATCCATAAAAACACTCTTCTTAGCAAATTTGACAGATTATAATTTTGAAAATAACAAATACAAATATCTTCATCTTCATTAGAGGATAATTTTTTTTCGGATGAAATAATGCGAGTCACTGTTCAATTCAACATTCCACCACTTACATATTTAAAATATGAGAAAATAATAAGAATATAAAAAAAAAAAAAAGAAAAACTGAAATGAGGGTGGTATTTGTATGAGGGTTGGCCTATGGCAAGTATGTGTGGTCGGCTTCCGTAGGTTCGAGTGGGGAATAACTTCCCGCGACGCACATGAAGGAGAGATCAAGGGGACGGGTCAACTTTGGTCTCCACGCGCCACACTTTCACGCCAAACAACAGTGACTCATAGTTAGCAATTTGCCAGGTGGCGTGTTCTTATGGCGCGTGAAACTACACGCGTTATGTGAGCGAGGGTGAATGAAAGATGTGATGAGTTGCAACGCGGGCCCACTGAAAGAGGGGGTCTGTGCTGAGAGAAATCAACGAGGACGGGGATTCAGACGTCAACATCGATTTTAGGACCATCCAACGTGGGACCCACTGTCCAAAAACAAAACATTACTACTACTCTATTCTATTCTCTCTCACTCTCTCTCTCTCTTTCTCTACCGAGAGAAACGGGATGCCAGCAAAGCACGTTCCCTATAACAGCGATATTATCTTTCTTTTTTCCTAAGTTAAAATGTTAACAAACAATCCCTTCAATCATATGTTGTTTTTTTAATTGCTATATGATTGAAATATACAGTTTACTCATTTAGAAAGAAAAAAAAAGTAATTAAATTTGTAGCCGTAAAAACTTTTTTAAAAAGGAAATTATAATAAAAAGGTCCATCCAGAGGAAACGGCGTTATTACGGTTACGTTTGAAGAAACTGTTTGAAAAGGATGGCTTCCGTCCTCGTCATCCGCCCGGTGTGACGTTATTAGGCGAACATAAACACGAACGTTATTAGCGTGACATTATAAGTCAATTGATTGAATTTATAATGACATCTTTAAAAAATAAGGTTGTGTATTAATTATGTCAAACAATTATGTATTTGTATGAAAATTTGGTTTAAACAATTAATAGTGTTTTATTATTGTTAGATAAAATTAAAGATGTGATTTAATTTGATTAATATTGTGAGTATACTTTGTAGATTAATAATTGGGAAGAGAAAGATTGAGAGAGGGAGAAGCAGCACTGACAGATGGTGTGGTCAGTGATATATGAAAGGGGGAGAGGGCCATGGCCATGTGATTCTGCCACGTTTCACAGATTCTCTTGTCCCCGTGGTCCCTCTTTCTGCACCACCCTCACTCCCTCATTCACCGCCTGCTTCCTCTCTGTACTGTATCACTTTCAGTATCTCTCTATTTTTATTTTTTTTTTCTCTCTCCTCTACTCTTTGCATTTTTAAACCATCCGTTCCAATTAATCTTGATCATCGTTTTTTTCACAAATTAAAACTTAACCCTAAGTACTACTCCTAGGAGCTTATCCAATCCAATTCCAAAACAATGGTCAATCAAATATGTGTACATATAAGACAGTTGAGATCGTGCCATGATTAAACAACTGTTGTACTAACTGGCTCCAATGAGTAATCACCAAAGACTCTCAACATCAATTATGGGGTATCCATAATTTGGTTTAGAGCTACTACTTATATTTACTCTTCCTGCATTGCATCTCATGGGATCAGAAATAAAGAACACTACAAAGAGATTAATAATTTTAATTTTACTTACAACTTACAACAAATATTCGTGTACAATATTATTTTATTTTTATAAATTATTGGTTTTCAGTTAGGATTTAAATTGTTTTTCTTTCAAAGTAAAGGTCTACGATAGTAAATAATTATTTATGGGGAATTAAATTCAAAAACAAATTATACTATTCATCAAAATACAACAGGATTTTGTACCTAGTAAAATGGAGATATTTGTTTCTTTTAATCTAAGTCTCACATATGAATTAAAAAAATCTAATAATTGATATTTAAATGGAATAAAATATGTTTTAAAAAAATGAAAAATGAGATTCAAACAAAACAAATCCGAGAGAACTTGCATAAGGACCAAATGAAAAAATATGAAGTTTAAAAATGCAAAACGAGATCCCAACAAAATAAACTAAAGAGGATCTGCATGTTAGTTGCGTGTCAATTTCATATATGACAATTGATACGTGGAGTAAGAGAAATCTAAAAATTGATTTTTAAATGAAAATAAATGATGTGTTTCAATAAATGCATTGTGTGTCAAGTTCATATATGTGAACTTCTCTTTATTCGCACATCTAATATAAATCACTTTTAAGCATTCTCATATATGAATCTCCCTTAGTGGATATCAAAATATAGATTACTGTTTTTTAATTTATTTTGACATGTGAATTAAGAGAAATCTATCAATTAATATTTAAATAGATAAAAACTTGTGTTTTAATAAATGCAAAACGGGATCCCAACAAAACAAATCAATGAGGATTTACACTTGGACCGAAAAGGATTTGCATGTTAGTTGCGTGTCAATTTTATACATGACAATTGATATGTGGAGTAAAAG
This sequence comes from Glycine tomentella, assembly GCA_007407185.1. NCBI lineage: Eukaryota > Viridiplantae > Streptophyta > Magnoliopsida > Fabales > Fabaceae > Glycine > Glycine tomentella. The sequence continues at coordinate 3,293,320 of PYAF01001934.1, forward strand.
AAATCTAAAAATTAAATTTTAAATGGAGAAAAGCATATGTTTTTAAAAGTGCAAAACAAGATCCCAACTAAAGAAAGTAGTGAGGATATCCACGTGGACCGAAGAGGATTTACATGTTAGTCACGTGTCAATTTTGTTAGATACAGGGGGAGCTTGAAGAGAATCAAGATGTTGAGGCTCTCAATCTTGGATAAGTTTTAGCTTTTACATGCCATTCAATTGAAAGTATAAGTAAATCTTTAAATGTCTAAGAGTTTCATCATATGATCCATTGCATTGCATAAACATCATTTATGGTTTTCATAAAAGCACATGTTTTGTGAAAAAAAAATTTAAATTTTCATGATTGAATAAAAAGTCAAGTGTTCATTAGTTAAGTTTTGGAAAAACTATTTCGCACTCCTTTAATCGATTACCAGTATATGATAATATATTACTCAAGCCTTGATGAACACTTTAATCTATTACAACTATGACGTAATCGATTACACAACACAAAGACAAAATAAATCATTCTGTGATAATCGATTACGATTTAGTGGTAATCGATTATTTGCACGTTTTTGAAACAAGATTTTCTGTGTTAATCGATTACATGATGAATTAATCAATTATTTTGCCCACGTATCTTTTTTCAGAAAGTTCAAGAACACTTTAATCGATTAAATATGTTATCAATCAATTACATTCAATTACAACAGTTTACTATAAAAAGTTGTTGGGTCTTTTGAAATGAATAGAACATTACACAACGAAATTTTCATAGATTTTCAAAAGTATTCTGAAGTGAGAAGAGATACTTTGAGTCACTGAGTTCTTGTTCCACAAATTCTAAATCTTCATGTTACATTGAAAGATTTTTTCTTGGGCAAGATTCTAAAGAAGTTCTTGGAGAGTTTGCTCTGAAATTTGTTTTCATTCAACCTGGATCAAGATTGGTAATTCATATGAATTCATATACTTTGGATCATCAAGTTGTCTTTCTCCATTAAACTTTATTTGTAATTCGTTTTAGAGTTTCAATTTTGTTTGTTACTATTACAAAACATTTCTTAAGACTTGTCTAGAGTAGGTTTCTCTAGAGGGAAGAGTAGAGAGAGAATTCTCTATGTCTTGATCACTGGGAGTCTAAGGGAGTTACATTTATAATCTTAATCTAGGTTTGATTAAGGGTGATTTTGTAAGCTTGTAAGAAAAGAATTTTGTAAATAGTGGAATTCTAACCAAATTGGTTGGAAGAAACGGGATGTAACTTCTTAAGGTGAGAAGTGAACCAATATAGTTCTTGGTGTTGAATATTTTCTCTTTATCTCTTCTTGTTGTCGTTGATTGTTATTTATTTGGATAATCTTTTCAGAATCGACAGAAATATAATTTCAGCTATTGCTTTTTTTAAAGGTGGTATTTGATTGACTGAAAGTTTTCAAAGGTTGTTTGTTATACAATCTTAATACTCTGATTGTTTTAAAGATTTTAAAAGACCAAGTTTAAACCAATTCGCCCCCTCTTGATTATTGTGTGTGTTCATACTGTTTTTAAATTTCATATATGTCAACTTGTCTTCATTCATACACCCTACCGTAAGTTCACATATATTGACATGTGGATCAAAAGAAATCTAGCAATTAATATTTAAATAAAGAAAAAAAACACGTGTTTTAAAAAATGCAAGACAAGATCCTTAGCAAATTGAATTCGAGAGGATCTACATATGGATGAAAGAGAGTCTGCATGTTAGTCGCATGTCAATTTCATATATGACAATTGACAAGTGGAGTATAAGAAATCTACAACTTGATATTTAAATAAAGAAGAACATACGTTTTAAAAAAGTGCAAAATCCACGTGGATTGAAGATGATCTGCATGTTAGTCGTTTGTTAAATTCATATATGTCAACTTGTTTTCATTTGTACACCTTAATGTAAATCACTTCCTCATTCCATAACAAAATTTAAATTTTCATTTCTTTTAATCTATGTTTGACATGTGGATTAAAAGAAATCTAGCAAATGATATTTAAAGAAAGAAATAACACTGAGTTTTTAAAAAAAATGCAAAATGAGATCCCTAACTAATTGAATAGAGAGAATCTACATATGGACTAAAGAGAATATGCATGTTAGTTATGTATAATTTCATATATGTCAATTGACATACAAAATAAGAGAAATCTAATAATTGATACTTAAACGAAGAAAAACATGTGTATTAGAAAATACAAAATGAGATTCTAACAAAAGAAATAAGAGAAGATCTCTATATAGATCAAAGAAGATTTACATGTTTGTCAATTTATATATGTCAATTTGTCTTCATTTAGACGTCTTACTAAATCACTTTTATGTGTTTTTATTTATAATTTTTTTATTTATTTTATAGTAATATATAAATTTTATTTCTTTTAATCTAAGTCGGACACATGTGAATTGCAAAATTTAACACTTATTGTTATGTATGGAGAAGTCTAGTATAGTAAATAATTATTTGTGTGGAATTAAAGTGAAAGAAAAATTACACTACGTACGCAAGGTAATGCAACAAGATATTTTCTTGCATTATAGTCAACGGTATAAATTTTATTTGGTTCTTGCAACGACAATTATGCAATTTTAAAATTTTAAATGAAATAAAATGCTATAAAAATAACAAAAAAAATCATTTGTATTTCAATGTTATATATTTATTTAGTAATCGATAGTATAAAAAGAATGTTATTTATATATGTGGCTATTAAAAATAAATTCTCTCATGTTATACTTTTAATAATTTTATCATATAAAATTTCTATGTTTAATTAAATAAGTAAAATTATATTACAATTTATAAATATTTATACAAAAAGATAAACTCATGGCACGTAGAAATTTAATAGGATTTGACTAATAATTTTTTTGTATCAAGCCAGTCCAATAAATGATAAAGTACTTCTAAATACTATGACAACGTCACAACATTGTCATAACCTTGATTAATTAAGGGGTAGAGGTAAGAGTACCAAACCATTCACATCAAACAGCATTTCTTATAATGTTCTTTCTATGTAACAAGTAATTTGAAGTACACATTTAGGAAATTAGTAATTTCCTACACAGATCAAGCTAGTTAAGATCTTCAGTTTTATTTGAGGGGAAGAATAACTTATCAAGAAAAACAAATTTCTGTTCTCACATGTAATTAATTAATCCTTTAATAAATTCATAAATATGGAAATTTCGCTGGAAAAAAATTACAGACATTGATCCCTAACTTATAGTTACAAATTAAGAGCCCCTCACCCACCACCAAAACAACAATGGGATAAAGACCAAACCAAACAATACAATTGAGGAAAATCCTCTAGTTTAGTTAAACGACTACGCATGATAATATTGAAAGCTTGTACCCCAATAAAAAAAAAAAGTGACAAACATTGCGTTTTAGTTTCTTTAATGCAGAGCAGTCAAAGTTTCTGGCGTTGTTTTGCATAGAGTTAGAGTTTAAGAGTGTGTTTGGATAGAGAATTTTAATTAGAAAAAATAATTTATCATGGAATCTGAAATTCTTTAATTTAAAATTTATTGTTTGGATATTTTTATATAAGGAATTTAAATTTGTAAAATTTTAAAACAGAATTTTAAACAACTAAAAATTTGAATTTCTTGTGAGTAATTGAAATTCTATTCTTTTCTAGAAGTTCTATCCGTACCACTTTTTGCTCCGTCTTAATCTCACGACACTCACCTCAAACATTTTTTCGTGCATGAGATTCAAAATTTTAAAAACGAAGAATTTCAATTTCTTTATCCAAACTCAAAATTTTGAAAATGAAAAAAATTTAATTTCTTTATCTAAATACAAAATTTTGAAGAAAAAAAATTTAATTAATATATTTTAATTTTCTTAAATTTTAAATTTTTTGAAATTTTAAAATACTCCATCCAAATATATTCTAATTTTTATATTTTTCCTTTTCTGTGTTATGGACACCCATTTTGGTGTTGGTGCAGTAGACATTGTACAAATCAAACTCGACAGCCCCACAAGAAACCCGTAAATGCAAATGCCTTATCCTGTTTGTGTTTGTGTTTGTGTTGCGGCATGGGAAGTGGACCTTTTGATTTCGATCATCACAAAAACTAGTCACACTAGAGGAATTGCCGACTGAGTCAACGCTCAAAGTCTTCAATTGTGTCATTAATTATCCTAGACTTATAATTTAAGAAAACAAGTCTTACAACCTAAATGTTAGGATGTAGTAGTACAATTAATTTCTTTTGTGATGAATACTCAGGATTCAGAAACAAGCCATTCATCTTATATAGTTGCTTTAAATAATGTTATTTAACTTTTTTTTTCTTCCATTAAAGTTAATATGGAATTGCTTATATAAATATTGTTAAATATATAAATAATCAGTATAATAAGATTATATCATAAATAATATAATTTTAAGTATTGTAAGACATGCAAAATTAATTTAAACATTTATTTTAACAATCTTAACATTGAAATGAATTTTGTATAACATGTTTAAAGTTATATGTAATTATAAGGCTTAAAAAATTAAAATAAACAACTTATTTAAACAACAACTCATTGTAAATGCTCTGACGGTCTATATTGATATATTAATAGCTATCTATTGATTTCGGATAAAATTGCTCTGGAATATATTCGAATTTTTACGCTTTCTGAATTAATTCATTCGAATTACAAGTTATTGTTGTTACTTTTTTTTTTTTCTTTCTTGTACGTCTTTCTTCACTTTTAGAGTTATTCAACCTTTAGATTCTTTATGTTTAATTTTCTTACAGTTATTGTTGATGTTTTTGAATAAATCACAATCGAGGTTTATTAAAAATGTTAATAAATTAATATATATATATATATATATAATAACATATATTAATTAAAACAGAAAAAAGCAAAATACACTTAGACTGTTATATTTTATTTATTTGTAGATTTTAATGACTTTTAATCTTACTCTTACAGATCATAATAAAAATATTTAAATATTATTTTATTTTATTTTAACATATTTCATTAGTAATATATTATATTTTTTACACTAATAATAATAATAATAATTAATACAAGGTACCGCTGAATTTTATACACAAATGAATATATAAGATATATACCCCAAAAAAATGTATATATAAGATAATACTACATTTTTTTCTCTAAAAATATATATAATATTTTAAGCTTTTTCTATATTCATCGCATTATTTATTATGTTTTATACTTCTCTCATTTTCTTTTTTCCCTCTCTAGCTTTTATATAGTTATACATGTTGTATAACTTATTCTACAAATAACATTTATCATTTTAATCAATCAAGTTGGTTCATAAATCAATTCAGTCGAACAATATATAATTCAAGTTTAACTCACTTATTTAACAAGCTCAATTTTTATTCACGTTCAACTCATTTGATCATGAATCAAATTTAAAAAGTTAAATATCGAGTCGAGTTGGTTTAGATCATGTCAGCCTTATTTGAGATAATTACTTGACATTTCGTTAAATACATAACAATTAAAAAGTAACACGTAATAGTAGTGACAAAAAATGGTAATTTTGTATTTTTAAAATATTTTGGAGATCTCACACCGACTAATGATATAGCCAAAGTGGTGTATGTACATAGAGGACAATCTTCATTGCACAAGCATTTTTTTTAGAGTTAAATTTGGCTAAAAAAATCAAATGTTAAGATGATATCAAGGTCTATCCTAGTAATTGTTAATAGGCCTATTAGGTCACTCATTATCGAATCATTATCATACCATCTACGAATATCCAGTTATGCAAAATTTACATTTGAGATGTTCAATCCTCGACATGGATGTGATGGAGATTACATATGGATTAATGATATAGTCAAAGTAGTGTATATTAGTGGAGAAAAACACATCATAAATTAGTTTTGTGAAATTAAGTTAGACTCAAATCCAATTCTAGAAATGAAAATAAAGACAAAATTTTACAAAAATAAAAACAAAACTTGTTCATGGGGACTAAAAGCATAAATAAGTTTTAATCAATAAGTTATTTGATAATTCAATGCATCCTATTCAAACCAAAACAATTTGGATTGGATTTTAAAATAAGATCCATTGAATTATCAAAATTAAGTTTGAATTGTTTTTCTTCTCAAAATTGATCAAATGAATCCATGAACATCCGTACCATGGTCCCTTTGTGTAAAATATATTAGTAAGTTTCTAGTGCATTGCATGATTTTCTTATAAGTTTTTTAAAAAATTAGATAGAGAATTGAAGAAAATAATATATGTTTTGATTAAAAATAAATCAAATTAAAATTAAGTAATGGAATTTAATATCAATAAAACATATAAATTAAATTAAATACTTAATGACATCTTCATTACATTCAAAATCTTCAAGCAACAATTGTGGTCTCAATAGTGCCATGTCTTTGTCTTCTTATTCTTTTATTAGAAGTATGTGCTTCAATAAGAATAGAATTGTGGTCTCAATGGTTCCTTGTCAAATGTGAAATTGAACTAAGCAAATTCTTATCCATAATTGGTTTGCTAAACCCTTCACACACACAAAAAAATGGTTTGCTAAAACTCTATTACTTCTTTCTTCAAACTACCCAAAAAAAAATTTGTATGAAACCATGTAAACATGTACCGCCCCTGTCTTTATTTAAAGATCCATTCAACTCATTCACACTCCTTAAAGTTAATTACATTAAATTTTAATAATGTGTATTATTCTTTCAAAAGTACCCTTATTTTTTTATAAAAAAAATCATTCATTTTTTCACTTAATTACTTCTCATCCAATAATTAATATTTGGAGAGAGAATAATTAATTAAGAATATTTTATATAAAATAATAATAATATTAATGCATCTAAATTTTTTAAAAAAATTATAAATAAGAAACAAACAATATTTTTAAAAATAATCTTATAAATAAATACTAACAAAACTCAGATTATACATATCACTATAAGTTAAAGCATTAATAAACTCTCGTTCTAAAAAAACAATATGATTGTCTCCAAGAACGACTTGAGACAGATCAAGCTAGGTTAATTAGACTTTTCAAGGTTCACAAGAACAATTTGACCTAACTCTTAATTAATATGTATGAGTTTTACCTTTATATTTATTTATTTTTACCTTACTTAATATATTTAATAGTCTAGCCTAACTTGAAAGAATTTCCCTTCAAAAGAAACCTTCAAAGCATTTTTAAGGGCCTATAAAAGTTTACAAGCCTATTAACCTAATAGGTTGGCAAACCTAGCAACACAGCAAACAAGTCAGAAGTATCATTAAAATAAGTAGTTGTCATGGCATTACTTAGGCGATACTTAACAGCAATGATTAAAAACGTAAACGAGAAAAAATATAAAGACTAAGATTAATCAAAATTTTATTTAGAGAATAAAAATATAAATTATCAAAAGTTGAGAGAAAAAAAATACATTTTTCTCTATTTTAAATTTATACTGATAATACAATTCATTACACTAAAAATAAGATGTATATATATATATATATATATCAAATTTTCATATCAATGTAATGTCTAATAATAATATACAAAGTCATTTGTCTATATTAACTATTTAAATTTTAGAATATAAAAAATTATATCAACAAAGGTAAAGTCAATACTTAATTATACGAAACCTATGTTTAACAGGTAAAGCAAACACTAAACCTGTGTTTTATTTTCGTCTAACTTGTAAATTATTCAAACCAACTTATAAACTACATTACTTTTTTTTGTGTGTGTATATATCCTTTTTTTTATAAACTACATTGGTTAACACGCCTCATATAATACATGAATACAACTATTCGAAGAAACCTCTATTTTAGGTCCTTTTTTTTTTACGTTATCTATTATAGGTCTTGAGATTATAAATGTTTATTATTTCAGATTTGTCTTTTTTCATTTTTTTTGTTTGTTTTAGTATTTAATTTAAAAAAATAAAGTGATTTATTTTAATCATTTGCTAATGCTGATTTGTAATAAATAAATAAACGGTGTTTGATAAAATTGAAGAATTAAAAGGAAAATTTATAAAATTAAAAAAATAAGGTGATCATGCCTATGAATATTGATTAAATTCCATAAATTGAAACGGAAGTTTACTCAAGATTGTTACTACTATTAGTAGTATCTAAGTATATGTTTGATGAGCTGTCATAGGTAGGGGGCAACCTAGGCAATTAAGTCACAAATTAATGGAGTATTAATATTAGCCGATTAATTGTTTCTGCTGACCATAACAGAAGCAAAACGAATCAAAGTTAATTGTTTTAGGTTTTGCAAGTACTGCTTCTTAAATAGCGGTGGCTATTAAATGGTGCTCCTTACATTTCTGGAACAATACTATATATTTTAAAAGTTTAACTGTCATAATCAACTGATGAAGTAAAATAAATTTTTATTTTGATTCAATTATAAATTATCATTAAATATAATATAATTTTTTTATACTATTAGTATATAATATTTTTACCTATGTTTAATATACATTATAAAAATACTATTATCAAGTGATAAATGAAATATTTAATATTTAACTAAAATTTTTAAAAAATTAACTATAACACTTTTTTATAGAGAATTTGAATATATATATATATATATATATATATATATATATATGAGTTTTTAAAATAGTTACTGTGAAGATGTGTCACTATATCTAGTTGTCAAGATTGAAGATAAAATATAGCTTTGATAAGTTAGTTGGTGGCCAACAACTAACAGTTTTCAGTCTCTGTTTTTACCTTTTATTCTTGATAGCTAGTGCACCTTTCTTTGCTATATATATGTGAGAGGTGCTACAGTATCAGAGTGTGCTGAGAGCAAAAAGGAATCACGTAGGAGTGAGTGAAGGAGTGTGGGTGAGACACAAAACACAGAGAGGAAGATTGGAGTGTATGAGAGATAGAGTGAGACTTGGTGCTATTAGCTAAACAGTGGATGAATCAAGCAAGATTCTATTGTACACAAATCTTTGTAACTCTTGATCCATAATAGATAAATTTGCTTCTTTTCCCGTGGATGTAGGTCCTTGTGACTGAACCACGTATTTGACTTGTGTTCTTCTTCTACCTCTTGTTCTTTGTGTGCTTTAATCCTGTTTCTGGGTTATTTTTTCGTATGGTCTGGTGTTGTGTTGTATTGCTGCTCTGTTTTGCTGTTTTTCTGGTTTTCTTGGTAACTAGTTGCAGGTTTTTCTAATCCACAACAACTGGCGCCGTCTGTGGGAACAGAGAAGAAGATCTATCATGGGTTCAACCAAGTTTGACATTGAAAAGTTCTCTGGGTCAAATGATTTTGGCTTGTGGAGAATCAAGATGTAAGCAGTATTGATACACCAAGGTTTGGGTGATGCTTTGAAAGGTGAATCTTCTCTCCCTGCAACTATGTCTGAAAAAGAAAAGAAAGATTTGAATGAAAAGGCAAAGAGCACTATAATCTTGTGTCTCGGAGACAAAGCTTTGAGGGAAGTAGCAAGAGAACCAACAGCTGTAGCAACTTGGTTGAAGTTGGAATCTCTCTACATGACAAAGTCAGTGGCAAATCGACTCTTCCTGAAATAGCAGCTCTATTCTTTCAAGATGACAGAGGAAAGAATGCTGTCAGATCAAATTGCTGACTTTAACAAGATTCTGGATGATCTTGAGAATCTTGAAGTGAAAATGGAGGATGAAGATAAAGCTTTAATGCTGCTAAATGGACTTCCAAGCAGCTATGAGAATTTTAAGGATGCCATGCTGTTTGGAAGAGATCAAACCATTACTCTTGAAGAAGTGCAGTCATCAATTCGAACCAAGGAAATGCAAAGGAAGCAGGAAGCCAAAACTGACAGCAATGTAGAAGGTTTGAATGTGATGAGAGGCAGATCAGAAAAGAGGATCTCTAAGTCAAATAAGCACAGATCGAAATCCAGAAATCAATCTCAAAGCAAGTTTAAATGTTTCCACTGTCACAAGAAGGGACACTACAAGAAGGATTGCCCTAAAAGGAGAGGAAAAGATTCGAAGAAATATCAAGATCAAGGAGATGTGGACATTGCTCAAGCAGGTTATGAAATTGCTGATATTCTGGTTGTCTCAAATTCTGAGATTGAAAAGAATTGGGTTATGGATTCTGGCTACACCTTTCATGTGTGTCCAAGGCGTGATTATTTTGAATTACTGATTCTGAATGAAGGTGGAGTAGTGCTGTTAGGAAACAACAAACCATGTAAAGTCCAAGGCATAGGCTCAATCAGATTGAAAATGTTCAATGATCAAGAAAAACTCTTGACAGGTGTAAGGTATGTACCCGAAATTAAAAGGAACTTGATTTCTATCAGCATGTTTAATACTTTAGGATACACTACACAGATTGAACATGACATGATGAAAATATCTAAAAATTCTGTGATGATTGCTAAAGGAATTAAAATGAATGGTTTGTATATCCTAGATGGTTCTACTGTTATTGCTCAAGCTGCTGTTGCTAGTCAAAATCAACATGATAAAACTAGTCTATGGCATATGAGGTTAGGACATGTTATTGAAAAAGGTCTACTTGAACTTGCAAAACAAAATCTTCTTAATGGTGATAAAATAGAAAAACTGTATTTCTGTGATTATTGCATTTTAGGAAAGGCTAAAATAGCTAGTTTTGGAGTAGGTGTGCATACTGCACAAAAGCCTTTTGAATATGTTCATTCTGATCTTTGGGGTCCTGCAAGGACATTAACTCATGGTGGTTGTTCTTATTTTCTGTCTATAATTGATGATTTTTCTAGAAGAGTTTGGATCTATGCCCTTAAAAGGAAAAGTGACACTTTTCGGAAATTTAAGGAATGGTATACTCAAATACAAACTCAAATGGAAACAAAGCTTAAATGTTTAAGAACTGACAATGGCCTGGAGTTTGTTTTAGAGCAATTCAATGAGTTTTGCAGGAAATTAGGAATCCAAAGGCACAAAACAGTGGCTAACACTCCTCAACAGAATGGCTTATCAGAAAGGATGAACAGAACCATCCTAGAAAGAGTTAGATGCATGCTGTTGAGTGCAGGATTACCAAAAAGTTTTTGGTGAGAAGCTGTTACAACTGCTGCCTACTTAATCAGCAGATGTCCTTCTTCAGCTTTAGGTTTTAAAACACCTATGGAGCTATGGAGTGGAAAACCAGCAGATTATTCTAATCTGAGAGTGTTTGGGTCTCTGGTTTTTGCACATATCAAGCAAGACAAACTTGGGGCAAGAGCTATAAGATGTGCTTTTATAGGATATCCACCTGGAATCAAAGGGTACAAGCTTTGGAGGATGGAACCTGGTGAACCAAAATGTATCATCAGCAGATATGTGGTTTTTGATGAAACCAAGATGGCTATGAAGGCTAAGGATCAATAGCAAGCTATCAGTCAAGACAGAAACTTGGATAATACTGAAGTTGAGGTGGAGCTACCAACACAAAGTGTTCAAGTTGAGGAAACTGAAGAAAATCAGCAACCTGAACCTGTTGTTAATGATTACAGCTTGGCTAGAGACAGAGTTAGAAGAAACATTGTGCCTCCAAGAAGATATAGACAAGCTGATCTGATTTACTTTGCTTTGACTGTGGCTGAAGAAATTCAAGCTACTGAACCTAGAAACTTCAAAGAAGCTTTGAACAGCAAGGAAAGTAAAGAATGGATCAAAGCCATGGAAGAAGAAATGCTTTCTCTTGAGAAGAACAAAACCTGGATTTTAGTTGATCCTCCTAGAAATCAGAGAGTGATTGGGTGCAAATGGATATTCAAGAGGAAAGAAGGTGTACAAGATGGTGAAAAGGCTAGATTCAAAGCAAGACTAGTTGCAAAAGGTTTCTCTCAAGTTGAAGGAGTTGATTTCAAAGAAATATTCTCACCTATTGTGAAGTATTGTTCCATCAGAATATTGTTGGCCATAGTGACCAAATTTGACCTTGAATTGGAGCAGTTAGATGTAAAAACTGCTTTCTTACATGGAGATCTTGAAGAAACCATCTTCATGCAGCAACCTGAAGGTTTTGCCAAGGAAAGTGGGAAGGTCTGTTTGTTAAAGAAATCCTTATACGGCCTAAAGCAAAGTCCTAGGCAATGGTATAAGAGGTTTGATGACTTCATGATGAGGATGAATTTTCAAAGATCGAATTATGGTAATTGTGTGTACATTCTGAAAAAGGATGAAGAAGTGCTTTTGTATTTGCTGTTGTATGTTGATGATATCTTATTGGCAAGTTCTAGCATGGATCAAATTGATAGACTCAAGGATAAATTGAGCTCTGAATTTGAAATTGAGGAACTTGGAAAGGCTAAGAGGATTCTAGGAATGGACATCAACAGAAATAGATCAAAAGGAGAACTTTTTCTGTCACAGCAAGGTTACATGAAGAAAGTTGTGAGAAAGTTCAGAATGCATGAGTCTAAATCTGTTTCAACTCCTTTAAGGCAACATGACAAGCTGTCAACCAAGGATTCACCAAAATCTGCTGAAGAAAGAGAAAAGATGGCATTAATTCCTTACTCTAATGGAGTGGGAAGCATTATGTATGGCATGGATTGCAGCAGACCAGACTTAGCCTATGCTGTCAACATGGTTAGCAGATTCATGGCAGATCCAGGACCATCACATTGGGCAGCTTTGAAATGGATTTTCAGATATCTAAATGGTTCATTATCTTATGGTCTAAAGTTCAAAAGAAAGATGGAGGATGAAGAACCTATAAAAGGTTACACAGATTCTGATTTTGCTGGTAACATTGATACCAGGAAATCTTTATCAGCTTATGTGTTTACCTTGTTTGGCACTGCGGTTAGCTGGAGGTCTGTTCTTCAATCAGTTGTAGCTTTATCTACTACCGAGGCTGAGTTCATTGCTCTTACAGAAGCTGTTAAGGAAGCTAGATGGATCAAAGGATTGGTAGGTGAACTTGGGATAGCACAAGACACTGTTACTGTTTTCTGTGATAGTCAAAGTGGGATTGAGCTTTCAAAACATCAAGTGTACCATGAGAAATCCAAGCACATTGATGTACGACTGCATTTCATTCGAGATGTTATTGAAACCAAGGAGGTTTTGGTTAAGAAGATTCATACTGAAGAAAATCCAGCTGATGCTCTTACCAAATCTGTACCACAATCAAAGTTCAAGCATTGTTTCGGATTTTGTGAAGAGTAATGGTGCTGTCAGGAGAAGAAGCAATCTGTGATCTAGTGACAAGGTGGAGAATTGTGAAGATGTGTCACTATATCTAGCTGTCAAGATTGAAGATAAAACATAGCTTTGATAAGTTAGTTGGTGGCCAACAACTAACAGTTTTCAGTCTCTGTTTTTACCTTTTATTCTTGATAGCTAGTGCACCTTTCTTTGCTATATATATGTGAGAGGTGCTGCAGTATCAGAGTGTGCTGAGAGCAAAAAGGAATCACGTAGGAGTGAGTGAAGGAGTGTGGGTGAGACACAAAACACAGAGAGGAAGATTGGAGTGTATGAGAGATAGAGTGAGGCTTGGTGCTGTTAGCTAAACAGTGGATGAATCAAGCAAGATTCTATTGTACACAGATCTTTGTAACTCTTGATCCATAATAGATAAGTTTGCTTCTTTTCCCGTGGATGTAGGTCCTTGTGACTGAACCACGTATTTGACTTGTGTTCTTCTTCTACCTCTTGTTCTTTGTGTGCTTTAATCCTGTTTCTGGGTTATTTTTTCGTGTAGTCTGGTGTTGTGTTGTATTGTTGCGCAATTTTGCTGTTTTTCTGGTTTTCTTGGTAACTAGTTGCAGGTTTTTCTAATCCACAACAGCTACAGTATATGATAATTAATTAGCATTATTTTCCTTCCTCTTTCCTCTCAAGCAATCAAGTTGTCCGTATCATTTTTCTAGCAGTTAATCTCTTAAAATTACGTTTTTTCTATTTGTGTATTCAGATTATGCAATTGTGGGCAATGCTAAGGATTGAGGCTTTGGAGGGATTCTTCGTAACTCCTTCAGGCATTGGTTGATGGGGTACTAGGGTTTTTGTGGGTACTCTACCAATGTTCATGTGGAGTTAATGACAATCTTATTGGTAATGCTCTTTTACATAAAAGTTATTAGACTTAAGTGTATGATAAAGGTCCAAGAGACCTAGGTTTAAGTTTGTTAGTTTTTTATAATATAATAATTTTGTTTGTTCTAGATAAAATATAATAGTTGTAGTCATCTCTCTTAAATATAAAAGTGTCCACACATTTTCTCTCTCCCTTATTTGAGAATAGTACGGAAAACTTGTCATTCGTAATCGATTAAGGAGGCCAAGAGAGGACTCACAAAAAAAAAGAGTAGATTGTATTTACACTTCAAGAGATAATTATCTTCTTTTTATTAGAAAGACAAGGATGATCTTACAACATTTAAATGTACTAAGTCCAATACGCTTCCGCAGATTCTTAGGAATCCTTCAATTGGTATCAAAGTCTTGGCTATACGTTTGATGTTGATCTAGTCTTTTATGTAATATGGCACATAGGGTTCTATGTTTATGTTGGATTACACATATGTTATGTTTTATAATTTTTTCATAAGATGTATGATTTTATAAAATATGTATTTTAATCTATGGTAGAAGATTTGAATGTATTTCTTTTGGATATGTAACAAGGAGGTTGGTCCCTTATGATCAGGTTTCCTCCTTGATTTTTTCTTTTTGTTTAGCAATTTTATTGTTGTAAGAGAAAGAGGTTCAATTTTTGTATCCAAAAGATGTAAATCCTTCATTGTTTGAGTCTGTTCATGACTATCCGAAGCTTTTATGGAAAATTCAAGGCTATAGCGTGAAAGAGGACAGAAAAACGATGGGAACAAGAACCAGAGCCTCCTAAAAGACCGCGTCTTTTACGGTGTTTCAAACGACCACGTGCTCCCCTCTCAATGGTAGTTCTATCCATATGGTGGACTAGGTGATCGTAGGTCCATGATAAATTGACTCGAAAAACAACAAAAGGAGAAGAAGATATTTTTTATTTTTTTAAGAAATCATGGATTAAAGTTTTATAATTATCATTTTTATGAATAGATAGATTATATGTGATAACATGATTTTGTGATAACATGTCATATATAAAAAATTTGTGTCATATCATAATATTAATGATTAATTGATCATACATATATTCTGTTATGTCAATAATAATTTTGATTAATTTAGAATTACAATTATTTGATTGATGATCATTATAACAATAATGAGGTAATTTAGAAAATTAAGGTTTATGATCGATGCTTAATTAATGGTCATTATTAATTTTGAATTTAAATTATTTTATTAATGATTATTATGTCCCAACGACTAGATTAATGATCATTATAGAAATAATAAGATAATTCAGGAAATTATGTTTAGAATTCAAATTAATAATAATTATGAATTTCAAATTCTAGATTAATGATTAGATTTTTTAAAAAAAT
>PYAF01001934.1:3308885-3345262 GCA_007407185.1 Glycine tomentella
TTGAATTCAAATTAATAATTATTATGAATTTCAAATTTTAGATTAACGATTAGATTTATTATGATTTTGAATTCAAATTTATAATCATTATGAATTTGAAATTCTAGATAAATGATTAGATTTTTTTTTTAAATTTTGAATTCAAATTAATAATCATTATGAATTTAAAATTCTAGATTAATGATTGGATTAGTTATTTTTAAATGATTTTGAATTCAAATTAATGATCATTATGAATTTAAAATTCTAGATTAATGATTGGATTAATTATTTTTCAAAATTGATTTTGAATTCAAATTAATAATCATTATGAATTTCATATTCTAGATTAATGATTGGAAAATTATTTTTTTCAATTCCTTGTAATATTGAATGGGTGAAAGTTTTCAAATCAAAATATTAATTTTTTAAACCTATGGGCTCTATTGTGGATCCATTAATAAAATGGTCATGTGTAGCCCCAACGGATAAGGATGATTGGATTTTATTTGATTGGATCTCAACAAACTCAAAAATTTTAGTAAAGTATTGTACGACCCAACGTCGGCAATGCTGAGATACTAAGGATAATTTTTGAAATTGAACGATGGTTAATTACATTCAAATTTGGAAAAATTATTAACCTCCCAACGAGGTTCTGGTAATGGCACCAAAAACCCAAATAACAATTTTAGTTTTTTACAAGTGACTTGTCCAACGTAAGCCTTGTAAGGATAACTAAAGAATTGTAATAATGAACAAAAGTAGTTAAGGAATCTACTTGCAACTAGTATGTTTGTTGTATGATTGTAAATTGTGTGCTTTTATTTTTTTTCAAAAAATGTCGTCTTTCAATACGTTAGCTACTATCTTGAGTCAAAAGCCTATGGATGGTTCAAACTACAAAGAATGGAAAACTAATTTGGAAATTGTTATGCAATATGAGAAAGTCAATTTTGTCTTGACTACTCCTAAGCCAACACAACCTATAGAAAATGCTTCTGAGGAAACAAAGAAGAAATTTTCTGATTGGGAGAAGGCGAATGTTGCAGTTCGCTACCACATTCTGGCTAGTCTCATTAATCTCTTGCAAGAGCAAGTGAACATGCTTGAGAGTGGAGTAGAAATGCTCTAGACTCTTGATGACATGTTTGCTACTCCTAGAAGTTCAGCAAGGCAAAATATGTTACTTGTGATTGAGGCTTGATTAGTGGAGAATTACAGTGATAAATGGATCATTGATTCTGGAGCCACTAATCATGTTTGTTACTTTTTGGAGTGGTTCAAACATAGCTTGCCTATCAAGGACAAAGAGTTTTAGGACTTGGAAATGTGGAGCATGTCTATGCACTAGCAGTAGGACAAGTTATTTTATCATTTAATAATTATAGAACTTTGGTTGTGGATGACTATTTATTTGTTCCAGATTTTAAGAGGAATTTATTTTCTGTTAATTGTTTGAATAAACTTGGTTTAACAGTTCAGTTTAATTCCTCAGTTTCTATAAGGAGTTCATCTTCTTTTATATGTTCTGGTACTTTGTTTAATGGTCTTTATTTCCTTAGTCCTATACCTTATTAAGTTAATCATGTTGAATTAGGAGATGAAGAGCATGTTCATCTATCTAAGAAAAGAAAGGTTTCCAATGAAACTTATCTTTGGCATTTGCGATTAGGTCATATTAATTCTAACAGGATACAATGTTTTGTCAAGAGTTGGATTTTAAAATCCCTGGTTTTTTAAACCGATACCAGTATGTGAATCATGCTTAGAGGGTAAAATGACAAAGCGGCCTTTCAAGGCCAAAGGAAATCGTGTCACACTTCAGCTGGAATTGGTACATACTAATGTATGTGGACCAATAAATGTCCAAGCCAGAGGAGGGTATGAGTACTTCATCACATTCACTGATGATTACTCAAGATTTGGATACATATACTTGATGCGTCATAAGTCCGAAGGTTTTGGAAAATTCCAAGAGTTTAAGGCCAAGGTAGAAAAACATCTTGGTGTTCAAATCAAGACTCTTAGGTCTGACCGAGGAGGTGAATACCTATCTGGAGAGTTCAGGTCTTACCTGACTAAAGAGGGGATAGTTTCACTCCAGGGACACTTCAGTAGAATGCAGTTGCTGAAAGGAGAAACAAAACCCTTTTAGAAATGGTGAGGTCCATACTTAGTTATTCGTCTCTGTCTGAATCATTATGGGGATATGCCTTAGAAACTGTCATGTACTTGTTAAATGTAGTTCCATCTAAGTGTGTTTCAAAGACACTCACAGAACTATGGAATGGGCGAACACCCAGATTGAACCATATTCGGATTTGGGGTGCTCCAGCACATTTCTTACAATAGAAGCCAAATAAAGTGGAATCACGTACAAAAGTGTGCATGTTTGTAGGCTATCCTAAAGAAACTAGAGGTTGGATGTTTTATAATCCAAAAAGGTAAGAAGGTCTTAGTGAGCACTCACGTGACTTTCCTAGAGAAGGATTATATGACAAATTACAAACCAAAGAGTTTGTTCTCGATGAGCTTGTCTCAGGTCAAGTTTTCACTCAACCTTAAGTGGTTCCATCTTATGTTCCTATGGTTGTTCAAAGAGGGGAAATCATACCTGAAGTTGAACATACATAGGAACAAGATACAGAACCAGAAGTTCAGCATAATGATCTACAAGTGGAACCTATAGAAATGCAAGTACAACCTATTGAAGAACAAAATCAAGAATTGGTTAACCCACCTAATGAGGATCTTCAAGAAATTATTGATCCACTTAACTTGAATCTTCCTGTAGATGCACAACAACAAGTTAGGCAAAGTCGTAGTAGGAGAATGATTCAAAAACCCGCAAGATATCTCTTGTTGGGAGAATCATACCAAGCTGTCACCATTGAAAGAGATGACGATCCCACTAGTTACGACGATGCACTTGAAGATGTTGATGCTCAGGAATGACTTAAGGCTATGAACTGTGAGATGAAATCTATGCATTCTAACTCAGTTTGGACTCTTGTAGAAGCACATAAAGGGATAAAACCCATTGGGTGTAAATGGATCTACAAGAGAAAGAGAGGATCAGACGAAAAGGTTGAAACCTTCAAAGTTAGATTGGTGGCAAAAGGGTACACCCAAATAGAAGGTGTAAACTATGAAGAAATCTTTTCACCAGTAGTCATGCTTAAGTCTATTCGGATTCTCTTAGCTATTGCGGCAAGTCTCGATTATGAGATTTGGCAAATGGATGTCAAGACTGCTTTTGTAAATGAAAATTTAGAAGAGGACATCTATAAGCAACCAAAAGGGTTCATAGTCGAAAGACAGGAACACATGGTATGCAAGTTGCAAAGATCTATCTATGGACTTAAGCAAGAATCCAGGTCATGGAACATTAGGTTTGATCAAGCCGTTAAATCTTATGGTTTTGAGAAAAGTCCTGATGAGCCATGTGAATATAAAACAATCCAAGGGGAAGCAATATCTTTTATGGTGCTTTATGTAGATGATATATTCATCGTTGGAAATGACATTGAGGTATTGTTAGACATAAAGATCTGGTTGAACAAGCATTTTGATATGAAGGACCTGGGAGAGCAAATTATATTCTTGGTATTAAACTCTTATGAGACCGGAAGAATAGGTTATTGGCATTGTCCCAGACCTTCTACATTGACAAGGTCCTTGCCAGGTTCAACATGGAGAATTCTAAGAAGGGAATTTTACCCTTCAGGCATGGGATTCATCTCTCTAAGGAGTATTCTCCTAAGACTCCTGAGTAGAGAGAACACATGAGTAGGATACGCTTCGGCTATAGGTAATCTAATGTATGCTATGTTGTGCACCATGCTAGACATCTGCCATGCAGTGGGAGTTGTTAGTCAATACCACCAGTCTAATCCAAGAGAGGAACACTGGATAGCAGTTAAGCATATACTGAAGCATCTTCGGAGAACAAGAGATTATATGTTGGTCTATTCTAGTGGGAGTCTTGAAACCATTGGTTACATAGATTCATATTTCCAAGGAGACACAGTGGTAGTCAAGATAGCATCGGAAGAAAACCTTGGTGACCCTTTTACAAAGAGTTTGCCTGAACGTGTGTTCGAGAGGCATGTTACATCTATGGGTCTTAAGAAGATTTTGGACTTGCTATAGCTTTAGGAGATTGAATTTCCACTTTGTTTATTTTGTGCTCTTTGAGCAAGATCATGACATTGAAATTTTTGAAAGTTATAAATGAGGTATTATTCATTTATGGTATGCACACAGAATTTACAAACACCAAGGTCCGGATCGATTGTAGAGTATATGATCATATGGATACGTTCATTGAGGACATCATCATAGGTTCTTACAATTGATGAATGGGTTCACAGCTGTTAAATAAAGTTGGGCGCTTTATTTAGGTTGTAATATTTTATGAAATGATCTTGTCCAAGCCATTGTAAAATATTGGTGTGAATTAATGTTTGCATTGAAAGGGTCAAGGAGAGATTTGATTAAGGTTGTTTTTCTGTCATAAGTATCAAATCTCTGGCTAACCATAGTTATGTGATGATTGCTCTTAATCTTGAGTTTATTATAAATAGGTAATTGAATAATTTCATTCTTTGATTTACCAATGGGTGAGGTCCGACCAATTGATGGCCAATAACTCGGTGTTTTGGGAGGAAAATTTATTTGATTATCGATATTTATGAGATAAACAACATGGAATTTGTAGGATATGTCCCCTTGATATGTTTCGGTACTTGGACATTAAAGACATTGGCTAGTGCATGTAATCCATTAGAGAAACTATCAAAGTCAAGGGAATAAATAATTGATTGAGTAACAGAAAACTCATCAATCAATTATTGACATACTACAAACGGGCGATGCATATTCGAGTTATATATATATATATATATATATATATATATATGTTATTGATCTTGGAGGTTCAACTTCGGACTTTTAGTGGAATAGCACCGAATTATATAATCATTTATTGATTATAAGGAGCCTTGATTAATAATAGATGGTAGATCCCTGTGCTAGCTTGAAGCAAAGGGTGGGACATTTTCAGTTGATGATGAAAAGTGGGTTACATGGTTTTGAGCTTTAAGCTTAAGTTTGTACTCAAGAGCAAGTGAGAGATTGTTGGAAATACTCTTTATACAAAAGCTATTGGGCTTAAGTGTATGACAAGGGCCCAAGAGACCTAGGTTTAGGTTTCTTAGTTTTCTACATAATAATCTTATTTACTCTAGAAAAAATACAATAGTTGTCGTCATCTCTCTGAAATAAAAAAGTGCTCACACATTTTCCTTCTTCCTTATTCGAGAATAGTACGAAAGATTTGTCATTTGTAATCGATTGAGGAGGCCAAGAGAGGACTCACCAAAGAAAAAGGAGGAGATTGCATTCACGCTTCAAGAGGTAATTATCTCCTTTTTATTAGAAAGACAAAAATGATCTTATATTATTTAAATGTACTAGATCAAATATGCTTCCGCAAATTATTAGGAATCCTTCAAATCTATCATGGGTTGTTGTTGTTAGCGTGGAACCTGGGCTACCGAAGTGAATCATACTCCTTATTTGTGTTATCCTTGTTTCTCAATCAGGATTTCGATTTGCATCCTCGTGCTTCTATCATCAATCGGGTTATCTCCTTTTATCATGTGCTGAGAGAAGAAAACCAATGTGTAGATTGATTAGCTAGACAAGATTCTCTTTATAGAGATAGTTTGCATATATACAATCTATGTCCTCCTGCTCTCCTTTGTTGTGGCAGATACAATAGAAACATCCTTTGTTAGGTTGTTATCCCTTTTCTGCTTTTTTTATTTCTTAATGATAAAAAAAAATCTTCAATTGTTATCTATAATTGTTTTTATTTTTATCTTTAATATTAATAATATTTTGAGTGGAAATTGAGTGTAATACATAAGAAAATAAGAATGTGTATATATGCTTGGTTTTATTCAACAAAAAAAATAAATATTACCTCAGTTTTGCCTTTTTAATATGTAGTCTTTCTTTCCTTTTTTGTATGAGTATGTCGTAAATAGGGTTGGCAAAGTGGGCCAGCCCGACCTAGCCCACAAAAAATGTGGCTCAGGTCGGGCTAGTCCACTTTTACAAAGTGG
Organism: Glycine tomentella; assembly: GCA_007407185.1. Lineage (NCBI taxonomy): Eukaryota > Viridiplantae > Streptophyta > Magnoliopsida > Fabales > Fabaceae > Glycine > Glycine tomentella. The sequence goes on from PYAF01001934.1 coordinate 3,314,999, forward strand.
TCTGGAAATGCTAGCCCGTCCCACTTTAAGGTAGGTTAGTGCGCCAGCGGGCCAGTCCGGCCCGTTTAATAAAAAATATTTATAAAAAAAAAGACAAAATTATTTAGCATGAAGAGTAGCTATGGTGCTTCAAGTATTATGGTGCTAATATAGTATTATGGTGCTTCAAGTAGCTAGCTTAAGTGCTTAACACAACTAGATTAATGGCTTTCTCCAGATTAAATTGCGTTCTATAAGTTGTTAATTCACAATAATCAGCCACCTATATATAAATCATGCAGCTTTTTGTATGGGTATAAGTTAAAATTCCAAATTATTGAACAGAGCTCGAAGGATGAAACTTATAATTCCACACCAAGTGATAATTTAATAATGAGCCACCTATATATTCAATCATAGCAACTTACAATACTCCATTACTTGTTACATTAATTCGAGGTATTTCGTTGTATGCATCTTGGAAATTGGAAGCACTTATGGTAGCTAGGCAACATTTTCTAGTGATGCAACCATATGAATTTTATTCACCATTATGTCATTCAGTCACAACAACACATTACTCATTACATTAATTTTGGAATATTGCAACTTCTCTTAAAAGTTTATATATGCCTCTGAAATAATTTAAAATACCAAATGGGTGTTTTGCAAAGCTCACCACTCACCAGACAGCAGAGCTCGAAGCCTCGAACAGACGGACGAAGGTGGAAGCTCGGACGGATAAATGGGACGATGACGAAGTTGACGAAGGTGCATAACAGAGGTGTCATCGTGCCGAAAGCAGGAAGGACGAAGGTTGAAGGTGCAGACGTGCCGCCACCGTCATGCCAGAAGCAGGAAGGACGAAGGCAAAACGCGAAAGCTCAATCTCGAGTCTCAATCTCAGGCCAGCCTCCCTCTCTCACAGACTCAGTCTCACACTCTACTCTCATTCTCAACCACTCAATGAAAACATCTAATATTATCTATATCTTTCTAATTTTATTTTTATTAAAGGCTGCAGGTAGCAGGCTGCACCTTGCTTAGTGTTGACTGGCACTGCATATTATTTCATTTTCTTTGTGGGTTGCGGGCCCGATGGGCTAGCCCAACCCGAGCCCGATTTTGACTCACATTTTAGTGGGTCGGATTGGCCTGACCCGTTTACTCAATGTGGGTTAATAATTTCAATCCAACCCACATTTTTTGTGGATTAAACGGACAGGCCCTTCGGGCCAGGCCCATTTTGTTATCCATAATCGTAAATCATAATCATTGATTATTGTTTTGGCATAGAATTTTTTTTATGTTATAGTTATTCAAATAAAAAATGATTGTTAAAAAAAACAAAATAAAATTAGGATAAAATGTGGAGATAATAAGATTTTCTTAAATTAAGCAACTCAAATAATTATGGCATATATATATATATATATAAGCAAATCAAATTATGAACGCGAAATTAAAAATCAACCTCCACTCACTAATCTCGACTTTCGATCATCAAAATATTGACCCTCTTTGAAGTTGAACTCGAACAGTATATGATATGGAAGTGATTATATATAATTTAGGCCTAATTATTATTTTAGTTCCTAAATTTGGATGTGTGTATTTTTAAATTTTGAAATACTAACATTCATTTAAAGAATTAATTATTTTTAATAAATATATTTTTATACATATGAATAAGAGACATTGAACCCATAATTACATATAATAAATAAAATTACTTATCAATTATCACACTCAAATAATATTAAACCTATAATTTTTGTAAAAAGATATCAAATAATTATAATATATATATATATATATATAAATATATATTGATAAACAAAGAGAGCGATAATCAGATATTTCAAAAAGAAAATTGTACGGGTCTTTTCAAATGGATGGCGATTTGTTCTTACTTTCTTGAAAGTTGACATTTCAAATCCATTGAAATGGGAATCTAGTCATTTGCTTGTATTTTTCCATCATAATCAAGTTAAATATGTTGCCTCAAGCAGAAAAAGTGCTTTAGAATATTTAATTTGTGCTATTTAATATGGTCCTCTATCTCTTTATCTTTTTTCACGAGGAAGTTTTTCAATCTACATCGTTCGTGACAAGTATTTCGTTTATTTTAATTATAATTAAAAAAAAATATATAAGTTCATAAAATAAAATAAAGTTATTTATTTTTTAATAAAAATAACACCCATATGCTATTATTTCAAAAGTAAATTTAAAATTTAACAACCACAAATATATAAAGTTTAATTTAACATTATAAAAATAATTTGACCTAATTTTAAAAATCAATTGGCCGGTTCGAGGGTCAAATCAGAGTTAGCTCGCCGGACTTATATTCTAATTAATGAATGATATCTGCAATAATAAAAAAAAAACCTTTGATAATCAAGTACGTAATAAACTATAATACAATAATAGCCACCAATACTTTCTAGCTAACATTGTAAGATAGTCGCTATCCTATCATAATTTGGTTGAACATAACCCAAGTATCATGTCAAAGGGTCATCTTAATTAATTTCTTGATTTTTCATTTTCCTTATCCTTTTTTAACACACTTTTTTTTGTAGCTTTTATTTTTTCACAATTTCATCCAAATGATAAAATGTAAACTTTAAGAATCACCAACATCTAATAAGAAGACTAATAAATTAAAATATGATTTTTTCGTTACTCACACATGTGGTGCTTTCCTTTATTTTCCCGTGTTTGTCATTTCATCCTAGCTGTGCAATTTTTTTCCTCGTTCAAACACTACTCCACGAGATTCCTTTGGTTGCTGATAAAGTTCCAAATCCTGCTGATACTGTGTTGTGTGTTGTACCTTTACGTTAAACCAACACTTGGCATCAATTTTTAAATGGAATATATATAATTAAACACTAATCTCAGTGCATGAAGTGCATATTAATGATATTATATGGTTATATCAGATCAAGAAAATCACTTAATTATTGAACATAATTGCTAAGGCTGAGGTTACTGTCGCTTAATAGTTTGCGCCGGCAGCAAATTATACAAATAAGATACATTCTACCAAGTGATCAAGAGTTTAAATAATGACATGTCCTAATCTAAGCTCCACTGATTATCACCCTCTGCATTATTGGGATTATTAATTTAGAATAATTATTGAATGCATAAACCCACATTGCCGCATTCGATGAGATCACTTTGAAAATAATTTAAGAGCTAACCATATGGAACACACACATATATGGTTGGGGAATGGATGTGTAAACATTTATTTAATAAGAACATATGAAGCATTGACCCAAGGCTTTTGGCATAGTTGTTGTTGCGTTCGCGCCCTCTAAGCTAGCTCCCTATAGGGAGTGCCCAAATGGAATTTTATGTTCAAATTAACCAAACGGCCTCATATGTACACAAATAACGGTAAAAAATAAAATAAGAATAATTGGTTTTAATTAGATTTTCTTATTTGACATCCAATTAATTTTTTCTCATCATCGATCCATTTTTTAGATAAAATAATACTTCCAATTATGATTTTATGTCTAAGTCAAAAATCAAATTTCGAATCTTAATTAAAAAATTTAAATGTTAAATTACTTGTATGAATAACTTTTTATTTAATTAGAAATTTAAATATTGAGACTAAAGAATTGATGTGAATAAACTTTCCAAAGCTGCCCATGAATTTTGAATTTGGGTATTTTAAAATAAGGAATGCACTTCTTTTGATTGAATGGAGTAAACACAAAAACTACCCTAATATATAGTACCACCTAATATACAGTACTACGGGGAAAGAAAGACCCTAACCTAATAATTTAACAAGAGGGGTATCATATCAAAACATAATCAAGGTGGAGTCACATGCTCATGATTTTTCAAGATCACACAAGTGGGGCCTAATTAGCTAGTCAATCAGTTAGGTACAATGCAATTCCCTTCTCGTGGAGTCTTGTTGTGTAATCTGATCGAGTTTGTCAAATTAAATTTCCTTATATGAACAGCAACGTACATTATTCGAAACATGGATGAGGGCAATTCCGTTTCATGAAACCAATTCAACTACACATGACGATCAGACTCCATCTAAGTGATGACAGAAAAACAACTACACAGACATTATGATTTGATACTCAAATTCTGTAATTAATAAGATTCTTATTACTTACTGTCAAATTTTATGTAATAATTGAATTAAAATAGAGATAAAAACTAATGAGTACAGCAAAGGAGAGTTTTCATACCTCAGGAAGGGCAAGAAAAAAAATTAAGGTAACAGAGACCGAATAGTTTCCCTTCACTACAGTCTACATGTGAATAGGATTATTGGAATTCACTTCCATCCCTTTCGGTGACACGAGTGGGTTTAGGACAAGAAAGGAAAGATCCAACCCATTGTCGGGTTTAATTTGGTGATGATTTTTCTTTTTTTTTTTTTTAAGATTAAAAGGTGAAAAAATATCCCTAAGTTCTACCGTCAACATACTAGAGGAGCCTATATATTAATTTTTGGCAAACTAACCTTGGATGAATAAATTATTGCATCTTATCTTATCAAAGGAAAAAAAAAAACTTATTGCAGATTAGAATTTATATATTTTGACACAACTTTGCCTAGGAGCATTTCAGTGAAAATTAGTGAGCATTTTCAAAAAATAAAATTAAAACCTCAATAATCAATGATATAAAAAATGTGATTTAAGGGTTGCTTGAGATTAATATCGATTTAGTCTTGTAATTTAGTTTCAATATTTAAGTGATATTCAAATTTCACAAATTTTAATTTTAAACTATACAAGTCACACAAAATTTCAATTAATTAGCCTAGTTTCAAATATTTTATCATCTTTAACCTTAACTCCGTTTTCTTTGCCTTTTGAGTGGCTTTTAGGGTCTAGTTACTCTGAGAATGGTTTATGTTGACCTTTTCCTGGTTATAACTGGATGCCTTTTATATTCAAATAAATCAGAGTCTTCTTAGGCATTCTTTGACTAAACTGAGAATGAAAAGCGAGAAAGAGCTTTAGGATTCATCATTGTCTATTGGATCCTGAGGAATTTATTAGGTTTGATTCTTAAAGATTCATGACTTTACTTCTTTATGTTTATGCTTAGTGACTCAATGAGTTTCTTCTCGTTAGGGTTATGTTAGGATGAACCTTTATTTGATTCTAATGTAATTAAATTTTCCTTTTTGAATCATATTTCTTTTTATGCAAATTAAATTCTTGAATTTACCATTAATGCTTTGCCGCCATTGAACCTTGTTAGAAAATAAATCAATATATAACCTAAATTTTGTAACCAAAATTTTACAAAATATAATATCAGATTTTTTTTTTTCATGAGACTCATTTTTATAAGATTTTCATCATATTTATGACCCATTTCGAATTGAATATAAGTTGGATTTCATAATTTTATGTGAATAAATTTAATAAAATAAATTTTACATCTCAAATTAATAAAAAAAAGTTTTTAAGATCGTATAACAAAATTAAAAATAATCATTATTTTAAAAGGATTATTTTGACTCACTTTAAAAGCACAAATAATTAAATTAAACTTTTTGAAAAATAAGAAATTAACATCACCCGCCCTTATGCGACCAAACCAAATATAATTAAAAACATAAAGAATTAAAAGTGTATTTTAGAGAGAGAAAAATATAATTTAACACAAAAAGTATAAATAAAATATTTGCATCTTTTGTAAAAGAAAAGTGTAATTATAACCTTTAAAAAATATGGCATCATATTTTAGTGTTTTAGTAGATGGTAAATACCCAATTAATCGCCACGCTACGCTGCCTATGCCTAAATTTAGTTATTTCATAAAACGTTCCTAGTTAAAAGTTAAGTAAGAACTAAGAAGTCATGATCGAAGTTTAACTGTTTAAGGTTTGTTATAGGCTTGTAGCAATATCCTAACAAGTAAACCATTGAAAGTGAAACAAGGATATATGCAATTTGTGATTTTTTTGGTCCCAAAACAAGTAGTAAGGATATGTGCCACTATTGTTGAAGCAACTTTACACTCTAAAAAAAAAGGCAAAATTGGATGATGGGTGTCCACTTTTTTAGAGCAAGTCATTGCCTATCCCAAACAATTCCCACACACATGCATGTCTTTCCATGTGATCTTAAGGGACACGTTTGGGTCCGTGGTCCTAATTTTGTCCATAAAAAGTTGATGTGTAGGTCTTCAAGCCGAATTACATTGACATAATGATTTTTTTTCCCTTTAGTAACAACAGTGTATACTTCAACGTTTTCTATTTCTTTCTTTACGTATGAAAACTAGTATATCGCTTGTTTATTCTATTATATGGTAAAATTAAATTAAAAATAAATATTTTAAATTAATTATAATACTTTTAAAAATTAACTGAAAAAGTGGTACTACAAAACAAGTCTACACAATATAAAAGTATATTTTTATGGATAAGTTATCTATTTATAAACATAAATAAATCGTTTTGAAAGTAAATGTAGGAGGATTATGAATAAAAAATAGCAAACAATATATTTTATCGAGTTTTTATTATAGTTAAAATTAAAAATACTTTTAAAAAATACTTCTAATTGAGTCCCTAAACACCAACATTATTATTATGCATAACATTGATGCATTAATATGGAAGTGTTCATTTTCAATGCATGACTTCCTAAGGAAAGCCTTTTCTTAAATAGTAGTAAAATTTATTTTTCAATTACTGTTAAAAATGCGGCTCTACAAGGTGCAATTGTTTGTGTTTCAAAATGGTTCAACCAAAGCCACAGTTAAAAGTGATCAGCTTGAGCCAACACTCAAAAGCTAGGATAGAGCAAACCTCAAAATCAAGTTATAGAAAATAATATATTCTAATTATATATAATATTAAATAATATATTATGAGTTTTCATAAGGTCTATATGCTTTTATCAAAATTTCAAATTGGGACTAAGATAAACTCGTCCTGTAATAAAATCATGAGTAAAAACAAGTTTGAAGTTTGAGGTGCGATGGTGCATATAGATTACATATGCAGTCAAGGTTTGTAGTAGGGAGTGGGGTTTTGATCGGGTTTAGGGTTAAGGTTATCGGTGGTCTGCCATGGACCCAGTTTGGATTTGAGAGAAAATAGTAATGGTTGGTATAGTCTATTATTTTTTTTATCGATAAATATTAATTATTTCTTATTAATCTTATTAGTTTTTATTATTCAAAAAATTTAAATTCATAATCTTTCTTTCAATTTTTTTCTCCTTTCATTATTAAATCAATCTTATATATTTTCAGTACTACTCATTTTAATGTGAATTGGAGAATTGAGCAGCTTCACAAGATAAAATAAGATACGTGTTAAATTCAGTAGCTACTAGTATACTAGTAGCTAATGTTCACTTCATAACAGTTTTAATTCAACAAACATAATATTTATGTTATAATCATTATTCGTGGTTTTGGCTAGCTAGAAGTTTTTATTTTGTGGCCACGAGAAGATAACTATGATACTCTTCATAATAGCCTATCACGTGATTGGATTTGTAAGTTGGTTTTGTTAAAATTGGAAATGTCATCAACAACATGGATCCCTGTAAGTTATTTCTATAATGTACATACCACGTGACATGAGATGATGATTATCTTTCTCTGTTTTTTATAAATAGAAAAATTCAAAACAATATAGGGTTTTCTCTCAAGTATTTACACTCGCTTCTATGTAATTATTATTTTTTTATTTAGTCAGTTGAGACATTGCAGATACTCGTTAGCATCTAAATTCCAAGTGCGTCAAATAACTTCATTATTTCGAAATCAAACGTTGAAGACACTGGAAGGATTTACATAGGAAAAAAAAAAAAAAAAAAGACACGTCTATTAAAAAGAGAAAAGGCATAAGATACAGAGCCATTGCAAAAATAGCAAAGGAAAGCACAATAGGCTATTTTTGGCCCAGTAAAACTTTGAAAAGCTATTTAACAAAAAGCCCAGCCTAGTGTTTTAGGGATTCCTAAATCTTGTATGGTGGCCTTTTTAGTCCTTTATAGAATTATAGAGATGTTAATATTTCTACTCATTTTTTTCTCTTCACACCTTTCCGTTTTTTTTTCTTCCCATAAAACTATTTTGAAATGCATGAAATACATTTTGGATATTAATTATCAGAAGAAAAAGAAAAACGAAAAGTGTAAATAGTAAAAGAGGAAAATGCTAAAATAATGGGTCAGTATTGTATCTTGCTAAGATTGTCACTTCAGAGAACAGTGCACACCATTCTCTATCCATGTTTATGGGCTTTATTGAGGTTTCTATGCTTCGGCTTCTGGTGTTTTGTTTTTCTTGGCCTCTTACGGCCTGGTTGCTTTGATGTATTAACCGGACAAAAAATCTTGATATTTTTTAATTACTTAAACAAAAAAGGGTTAAATCATATATGATAAATTTGTTAATTTTTAAGATAAATATTTTAAAAGTTTTATCAACAATGAATTGTGATTGAATAACTATAAAATTCTTTATTATTGATAGTAAATCATCATTAAATTCATAATTAAAACTAAATAAATAAGTAAATATTTATATGGGTATTTTAAATTTTAGATAAATATAAACTATAAATTAAAATTTTAAAATGAAAATTCTAAATATTACATTGTTTTATCATAGAGAAATCAAATTCAATTGCATAGCATGTGGGTAAGCACGACCCATATAGTCCACGGACTTAGCCTGCAGGTCCACATTTGATAAAAAAATAAAAATAAAAATAAAAATTTAAAATATAAAGTTTGACCCATTTTAAAAATTAATTATGAATTGTCTAATAAAAAAATTATTAGTCCAAAATAATAATATAATCTGTATCTTAAGTTATCAAAAATTATTTTTTTTATATTATATTTACTTAATTTATAATTTTGTTAATCAAAATATTATACCACTATTCACTAATTATTAAACCATATAAAAAGTATTTAAATTTTTATACTCTTTTATTTTACTTTGTCTATATTCCTTATTCATTAGTATTATATTTTTTATATTAAAATATAAAAAATCTATGAAATTCACAAGGCCCATGAATAAAACCTATTTAACTCACAATTTAAACAGCTCAACATATCAAAATTTATATATAATGACTGTTGTGGGTTTGGCGGGTGGCCAGACCCAAGTCCGTTTGTGCAGCATTAATTGCTAATATATGTTGAGAGAAGGAAAAAATAATTATTTTATTAGGATACTTTATTATGTTAAAATGGAGACAAATTAGATTTATTTATAGTAATTTTGAATTTATATTTTGTAAATAAAAATGTATACAATCATTGACTATATGAATTAAATAATACAAACTAATTTTTTAAAATAACGATAATTAGTTTTTTTGTATATATTAAAAACCAGAAGAAGTAAAATATTAAATTTCCATCCACTAATTTTATATCGCTAATTGATTAAAAATTACCTTAAACATACTTTTAAATATTTATTTATTTATTATAAAAATTAACAATTTTATCAAACAAAATAGTAATTGTTTGAGGTAATATTCTTTTTATAAAAAAAACATGATGTTGTTGTGGAAACGTTGTATAGTGCCACGTAAACATCGCGGGAACCAAAAGCAAAACAACGCAACATCATCATCAGCTTCAGCAATGTCCACTGTGAGAGTTCAAGTTTCGGCGTGTGCATTTTCCGCCACCGTCAGCCACCTTTGCCTTCGCCAAAACGCCGTCGTTTCCTTCAGAAAGAAGAAGCTTCTCAGAATGGTCTCAATGTCTTCAGTTCCTCCTTCCCAACCCTTCGAAATCGCCGTCAAAGCTTCCGTCACCACACCCAACAGGCTCGGCGACTGTAATATCTTATATTCTCTCACCTTTTTACGCTTCTTTTTTTGTTTGTTCGGTGGATATTAGAAATTACTATCACATTAAGAGATAAATGATGTGCATGAATGTATTAGAGAAATTTTGGCATGTGTGAAGATGGAGGAACACAAATTAGGATGTATCTAGACTTAAACTATGTCCACGTGCATTCTCAATTTTCACTCCATCTGTCACTTTCTTTACCAGAAACTATAAGGGCTGTTTGGATTGTGGAAATGTTTTCTGTTGTCTTGTTTTTACCAAAAATAACTTAATAAAGTTTCTCAATAAGCACTTATAAGAGAAGAAAATAACAAGGTAAAATCAATTAAGTTTTCTTATAAGTTATAATTAGCTTATGCACAAGTTAAAATCGGCTTTTTTAAGAATCTAAAGGAGATAGTTTCTATAAATTAGCTTGTGCATAAGTTTATTTTAACTTGTGAGAGAAGCTTAGTTTATTTTACTTTCTTATTTTCTTCTATTATAAAGTACTTATTGAGAAATTTACCCAAACAACCTTTCTCGATCTCACCTGATATGTGTGTGTAATTGTAGTACAAGAGATTCGGTGATTTCCCTTGTTTTGAGAGTAGGGATTGACTGTTTGCATATTTTGTTGTTTCAATTCCATGATGTAAGTATTAGGTAATGCCAAAAGAGTCTTTATCCTGGCATTATAGAGAGCTAATTATGCTTTTGTACTTTGTATTTAAGAAAACTAAATATGATTTTTGTTGATTTATTTGAGCTTTAAACTCAGGGTAGTACTAGTACCTATGATTAGTTAGTTTGACTCTTTGAATTGTCTTTTCAGGCCCTTTTTGCCAAAGGGTGTTGCTGACACTGGAGGAAAAACATCTACCTTATGACCCCAAGTTGGTGGATTTGACCAACAAGCCTGAATGGTGACCTTCTGCTCCATTTATTTGGGGTTATTTTATTTATTTTATTTTATTTTCCTTTTAGAGCTGCTATCTTCATAAAACTGAATCATCTACAGACCACATGATCCTCATACTACTTTATATTTTATTTTGTTGGTTTAGGTTCCTTAAAGTCAATCCTGATGGTAAAGTTCCTGTCATAAAGTTTGATGAGAAGTGGGTTCCTGATTCAGATATTATTACTCAAACATTGGAAGAGAAGTATCCCAATCCACCATTGTTGACCCCACCTGAAAAGGCCACAGCGTATGCATTTGGCTTATGGATCTAGTTGTTCTTAGATATCCATTGCTTTGAATTTTTAGAAAAATGCATGATGAACTCATACATGCTTAAACAGTTTTTTTTCATACTCATTTATTTATTTCCAATTCTTGGTTTCCTTCTACTACGTGTCAGTTTTTATTTCTTTGATGCATACATGGCTATATTAAATTTAAACGGACACCAATTGCCTAATGTATATGCATGTGTCTTTTTCTGTAGGGGGTCAAAGATCTTTTCAACATTTATTGGATTTCTCAAGAGCAAGGATCCCAATGATGGAACAGAACAAGCGTTACTTAGTGAACTGAGCTCATTCAATGATTACATCAAGGAAAATGTATGACATTTTTCTGGTTTTCTCTCTCTGCTATTTGTTTGTAATCTTGATTAGGTTGTTGATTTAGTTATGAAATTTCAGCCACAGAAGAAATACTATGGATTGTTTTTCACACAAATCATTAACCTTATTGCATGGTTTCCCATTTTGAACTGAAATTTCGACTTCAACCCTGGTAAGATTTAAGCTAAATGGTAAAGTGTGAAAACTGAATTACCTGAAGTTGGTATTACAAAAAAAAACTTCCAAACGAAGGATTATAACATTAGAAGTGAAAGTGACTTGTTGAAGCTGTCATTTAAATCCTTTACACAAACTGAGCATGTAGCATAGTTCCATCTGCCTCTGCAACTGATAAAGCTGGGATTGGCTCCAATTTGCACTGGAATTTTTGTGCTAGCACTATCAATCAAAGTGTGCAGCAAATTTTGTTATACATGCCAGTAATCTTCATTGTCTGATGAGTGATAATTAGAAACTTCAGATAACATGTTCATGGAGAGCAGTGGGCGTGTTGATTGTGCAGTATTGTGATCAGCTGTGCTCACAACTATATCACCATTATCATTAGTCATCTCAGAATATTCTTCCTCATCCAATTTCATCAGATATAGGTGGCCACACTAATGCTTCAACTTGCTAGGGCCTAGGGGTGAATCATTCATCACAGAACATACACAAGCCCTTTTTGCTCTTCTATCAGCCATCTCAGCATCAGTAAAAAACCTGAATGGTTTGGTTATGATAGCTGGTGGTTGTTTTTGTGCATTTTGGCTAGGTAGGGGTATTGTATGTAGGTGAAAAGGTTTTATTTAAGGGGTTAGGTGCTGTTTGCAAAAGGTTTGGGATTGATTTGGTGAAGTTTGAAGTGGTGGTGGGTTTTGGGTTAGAGACATGTGATCTGGAGGCTTCATTTAATCTAGCAAGATTAGCTGCATGGGTAGGAGAAGTGGGATTCAACATTCTCGCTTGAATCTGCGTGTGATGCTCAAGGCCTGCTAAAAAATGCTGAGGGTATGTTCAGGGGACAATGTCACTTGTGTCAAGGCCATGTCCTCAGGGCACTAATAAACTCCTTTACTCTTTAGTTTGCTACACTTGTATCAGCTCCGAGAGTGGATCCTCAAAATTTTCCCAGAAGCGTAAAGAAATATCTGTTATATATTAATTGGGATACAATGGGAACCTTGATTTCTTATAATCCAGGTGCCATTATAACTCACTACCATTCAAATGTATTGAAGCCAAATGGACCTTTGATTCAGGAGATGTATTATCAAGAACTTAACATTGCTCACATCTGTTTTGCCACTCCTTTAACTTTTTGTCCCATTGAACCTTGGGAACTCAATTTTGGAGATGCAAGTAGCATATAAATTATGAGATTGATGAGAGGCATAGTACCTAGTGGTTACACTTAGGTTTCTTAGGCATTGCAGGTGTCTCATTGGGGTTTCTTTGAAATCTTGTTTCCAGTTATATGGGGTCTCTTTGAAAATAAATTTAGTCAATTGTTTCTGTGATATCTAATTACATCAGCTAAATAAGACTGGCCAAAACTTAGGGACCAAGTGGTCCAAAACTCTTGATCCGGTATAGATTGCCCTTCCCTAAACTAGGTACAATTTCCCGATTCCAACCTAGTAGGTGGAGATAAAGCTAATGTATCTCCCATTCTTAGTGGAAAACTGCATTAACCATTTCCATGACTTGGATGAGCAATGAAACTTGCTCTTTGAATAATTTAAGTGGCCCGATAACTCCCGTAATATCATTCTGTTTATCTATTAGTGATTATGGAGAATTTGGTCCAAGATGGTTATATGTTTTCAACTTGTAGAATTTTGTTTTCTTGTTTTTATCCTAGACTCTATCTCGGTTTTTTTTTAAAGCTTTGAGGAAGCCTTTTTTATATTATCTAAAGTCTGCACTGTTTAACAAATTGCAGGAACCTTCTACTTTATTTAATTGACCGATCTTTTTTCCTCTTTATAGGGTCCTTTCATCAATGGTAGTGAGATATCTGCAGCTGACCTATCACTTGGACCAAAGCTATACCATTTGGAGATTGCTTTGGGGCATTATAAGAAATGGACAGTGCCTGATTCCTTTACCTCTTTGAAGTCTTATATGAAGGTATGTTCAAGATGAGCCTACACATTCAACATCATATAATTTTTCTTGTACTTTAAGGAACTTTTCAAATCTAGAATTGTGTGCAGGAGGCTACTTTAGTAGATTCATAAGTATGCTGACGATGTTTCTCAAACATTAATAGTTAAGAAAATTTGTGGAAATCATATTTCAAAAGATATTCTGCATTGTCCATGTCAGTGTTATCAATGGCGGATGGCTGAAGGTCGAAATTCCACCATATAAACATGCCATTGCGCCTTATGGCACCACCATGGCGGGCCTCCTTTCACAAATTGCCTATAGTGGTTGGCAAAAAAACCGCCATGCCATTCCGCCATGGTGGCGCCATGACTGCTATTCAACAACACTGGTCCATGTTGGAAACCATAGACTAATTTAATGTCTGAAAATGCTTATACTATCAACAAGAAGGACGACCTTAATTTGGAATTTCTTCAGAATTCAAAACTCAAATATTTCACTAAAGATGCAGAAGATGCTTTTGCTTCTGCATACCTTGAATGTTTTACAGGTAAGAGTGCTATAAAGGTTAAAAAATTAACCCAGATTTTTTTTCCAACTTAAGAGTGTCATATTAATGAAATATTTTTGGCTAAATTTTACTGATGTATATTAACATCATGGGGTTAATTTCTGAACGAAGTTCACTAATTGATTGTTTGTCAGGTAGTTGTTGACCCATGATGCATAAGAATTCTTTGTTTGAGTTTGCTGTTTGCTATGCCTGTACCTAGTATTGCTTTGAAAATTCTTCCGTTGGGTAAATGACCATTTTGGCAGGACGTAATTGTTGTATTTTTTACACATTCAGGGACTAAATCAGAATTATCATTGTTTTAGAGATTAAATTGTCATTGGTTTACATATTTAGAGACCAAAATGGTTATTTATCTTATCCTTCTTTTGTTTAAGTTGCTGTTTTCTATAGCTAATAATGTTGAACGGACAGGCCATTTTCTCGAGGGAATCGTTCGTTAAAACAAGTGCACAACCACAGGATGTCATTGAAGGTTGGCGTCCTAAAGTGGAAGGCTAATATTCACTGATCATTTCCATGAGACTATACCCCAACAAGTAGCAATCCGTCAAGAGTTCTAGATCTATATAGTTTTGTACTATTATATAACCTTATTTATTTACTATGCACTATGGAACAGTTATTTATTAAGAATAGTTGTTGGGCTTAGATTGTAACAAAATAAGGAGGCCGGAAGACTTGCATTTCATGTAGATGAAAATAGTTGCATTCCCTACAATAAATGAGAATTGCATTCCTCATTTTGCTTAAGCAAGTGATGTCACTGTCTAAAGAATAATTTTGTGATTGGCAATGGGCTAATGATTATTGCGGTATTGTTGACTCTGGTCTTAATTAAAAGATATATATCTCAAAAGCAACAATGTGTGTTATTACGAGAAATAAAAGTAGCATATTCTTTTGAATTTATGTGCGATGAACGGAAGATTTTTTTTAAGGGAAGGGTTAAATAATTATTTTATTATGTATATATAATTATATATTTCTTTTAAAACTGAGCATAGTTAACCAATATTTCTTTTAAAAACCGTGCATAGTTAAGACAATATTTTCAAAAATGTTAAATTTGATTTTTTTATATTAGATTTCTTTTAAAAAAATCTCCTATTTGATTTTTGCCAAAAAGACTTATGTTTAGTAATATGGTTTCCAAAACTGAATTGATTTTTTATATCAAATTTCTTTTTGAAAAAACTCCTATTTACAATCTACTTTACAAAATAATTAAGATGTTATATGTAAGTTGATATACTGTTTTACCTAAAAGTGTAAGTTTTGAATTGGTGGCTGTTGGGTGTCGAATCTGTTAATGTAGAAAGTACAAAAGTAATATTGGCTTAGCTAGTAGCTACCACCAACACTGAACAACCATATCCGAAGGAGAGAGACGAAACGACACACGCAGTACCAGTACGGTCCTTTTTTACATCAATTTGGACTTTGTTTCTGTTGGCCTAACCCTAACACCAACCTCATTTTCCGGATTCAGCTTCTGGACTCAACCGCGGGCCCCACCTTCACAGCTCACTCCAATCAGCATCATCCATAATAACATAACCAAACCAGGGACATCTTCGTACTTTCAGACCTCCATTTTTTTAAATAAAACTTCCGCCACGTCATCGATCCGAGTGTCCTCCTCAAATTAAAGACCCAGTCGTCGGATCAACGCCCCTTCCGCGATTTCCAGCCGTCCATATATTCTCTTATTGGAAACGAAAGAAAAAGCTTTTTGTTTTTTATTATTATTATTATTATTATTATTTATTATCTTCCTTCAAATCAGATCCTCATTTCCTTGCAGACTCTGCTCAAACAAGACATTCCCGTGTGTGTGAAAAGAAAAAACTTTGAAAGCTCAATTTGTTTCCAAGGTTTCTCTGGGAATCCGAGGTTCCAAATTCTGCAATTAACTTTAATGGCAACTGGGGAAGTCATTAATAAACCTCCTTCACTTCCTCCGTACCCCGAGGTATATTCTAACTCTTTTTAATCTTATTTTTTCTAGCTACTGTAATTGATCTAACTTTACCCTATTTATCCACTGATCTAAATCTAGTCAAATTTAAAAAGAAATGTTCAGGTTTATTTATTTATTTATTTTTCACTGTTTTGACTATAGTTGAATAATTCCATGCGAATTTCAAAATCATAGATAAAGAAAAAGAAGTTATGTGTTAAATTTTTTACCATAGATATAGAAAGAAAAAGGTTAATTCTACCATTCTACTTCTATGAAATTATTATTAAGTGATGGGTTAATTTTTTTTTTTTAAAAAAGGAAATAATTATGAAGACTGAGTTAAGGTGTGTAATTTATTTATTTATTTTTAGATGATTTTGGAGGCAATTGAAGCCTTGAAGGAAGAGAATGGTTCGAATAAATCATCAATTTCGAAGTACATCGAATCCACCTACGGTGGATTGCCTCAGGCCCACAAGGTTTTGCTCAATGTGCACCTCGCGAAAATGAGGGACAGTGGAGTGCTAGTGTTTTGGAAGAACAACTACACCAAGCGTGACCCAAACGCGCCGCCACGGCGGGGCCGTGGCAGGCCACCCAAGCCCAAGGAGCCTCTGCCACCGGGCACTGTCTTGTCACCGCCCAGGCCCAGGGGCCGTCCTCCGAAGGACCCAAATGACCTGCAGAAGCCTCTTAAGGCTTCGGTGGTGGGTAGTGGTAGACTTAGAGGCCGGCCCAGAAAAATGGTCCGGCCCACTGGAGGCCTCGGCGAAGCATTGCCGGCCTCTAAGGCGAAGCCTGCCACTAGTGGGAGGCCCAGAGGTAGGCCTCCCAAAGTGAAGCCCGTGTTCACTGAAATTAGTGTTTCTACAAAAAGTTGGACTGAGTAACTAGATTCTTCTCTTATGTGTTACACTTAGCTGAAGTGCTGAATTGTTGTGTACAATCGTGTAGTGTAGTTAGTTGCTGAGGCTTTGTTTGCTTGTAAATTGTAACTGTGAAAATAGGACAATGGGTAGAGCTAATGGACGCAATCTCTCAAATTCTTGATGTGTCAGGTCTGTGTTATGCACCAAATTGATTTCGAGTCAAAATCTTTATTTTTACTGTTTGTTGCATCTTTTGTTTGGATTTTGGAGAAATAGTAATTATTTTGATTTTCACTATATTTTTCAAGAAAATAGTAAAAGCCGAATTATTATTTTTATATAAGTAAGCTGAATTAATCATGCACTTATTTGACTAGTGCTGTGGTATTGTCAAGATGATAGTCTTTACTCTTTAAGCACTTTACTACTCCAGTGTTTGAAATGTGTTACAGGCATATCAATCATCGTTTATTTTGTTTTAGATTTGTAGTCGTGTATTGAATTCGATTTGTTGAAGCCTGAAACCGGATTTAGAGTAATGTATCTTTGTTCGGTGGCTTTGATTTGCTTGTTGCATTGATTGAATAAATTTTTTTATGGTACCAATTACCAAATCGGAGTCACATCCATTCTGCCTATGTGTTGTTTGTGGAATAATGGAGTGGGCATAAACATGAAAATCATTGGATCCTTTGTTGACAAGATCAACACTAGGCCAATTTGAGGGATGACCGGAGAGTGGCAGATTAACTTCCTAATCCCTGTTGCATGTCGTTATTACGTTACAACTTACAAGAGTTCATGGTGGTTAAACAAAAAATGGAGACTCATGATATTTTTGATTTTTTTTTTTAAGTTCTCTTTCTTTAAATTTTTATTTTATTATTTATCTGGCCTGGCACTTTTGCCCTCTTCCTCTTTTCATCATTTTCACACTCTTTAGTGTTGTTATTTGCCAAATTAGAGAGAATGAATTTTGATTTGAGACTCTATTTTATGTTATTTTTCCGTTTCTCTCGTTTTTTAGTTGAAGGAGGGAATTATTTTTTAGATAAATAGTATTTTTGCTTAATGTTTTTTTTCTTTTTGCCTATTTCATACCATGATAGATTCTTAGAATGTGAGTTTGGACCTAACTCAATTTCAAAAGTTAACTCATAGGATGAGAGTTGTCCCTCACTTATATATTATATCTTGTCTTTATCTCTAGTAGATGTGAGACTTGGGTTATTCCCAATATACCCCCCACATCTAGCACTTTTGGCTTGGTGAGTGAATAATATGGTGGATGATCCAATAATAGATGGATATACGATAGGTTCTGATATCATTTTAGATTCTTAGAATATGGATTTAAATCTAACTCAACCTTAAAAGCTAATTCAAGGGTTGAGAGATGTCCTCCACTTATATATTCTATCTTAACCTATCTCTAGCCAATGTGGAATTTAAGTCTTTCCCAATATATAGGGGTTGACCCTCATATATGAACTAATTCACAATACTTCATTCATCTCTAAAGAATCAATCAATCATAGACTCACATACTATAATAATCAAGCACACTTTAGCTTTAGGGGGTTCATACACGTCTAATGATATAAAGTATATGTTTTTGAAACCTTGAGAGCATGACGACAACATTAGGTAACATATCGCATCTCTTACATGTTATAGACACACAACCATGTAATTGTATCTGATATGAAGCTGGCAAGATCATACGTACACAAGCGCATGACTCACAGAAGCCATTGTCAGAGCAAAATACGTAGAGGATTTCATAGGATATCTTATCTTGTATAAATAAAGGTAACTTCTCAAGTTCATGATTAGGCAAAGATGTGAAGGGTGTTGGTGAAGGTTATTGAACTTAAAGATATTTTGTTCTCTCACTTTTTAGCATCCTCCCACATGAACACTTAGTTTTATAGTTAATTGTGAACAATTAAAATTTTAATTAATAAAATTTTAAGACTAAATATCTATAACTACATGTATATATTTTGTATTTTAAAATAATAGTTAAAATCTAAAAGATATAGTTTGTGTAAGTAAAAAAAAAAAATAGAGTAATTTACTTTATTAAAAAAAAGCAGGACATTTTAAGTAGTAGTAATGATGACCATTTCTTCCACGCTTCAACAATAAATAATCGTTAATAAAGTTATATATATTATTAATGGAGGATATTTAAATTCATAAAAGATTAACAATAATGAATTCGAAAGGTATAATTAAGCAATAGGAAACATATTTTTCAGATTATATATTTAAAAATGTGTAACAATTCTAAATAATATTAAATTTTGCTAAAAACATATTGAGAATGCATGTCATCAAATATAAATAATTTCCAAATTTTATTTTGTTTATAATTTGTGTCATATGATTTTGTTAGTAAGTGAATTTATACTAAAATGATTTTGTTACTATAAATTAAATAAGCAAGAACAATGTTGCTTATTATTCAAAATACAATTTTGGTGTTTCTATTTTTCAAATTTTATAATTTTAGTCCTTTTATTTTAAAATAGAGATATTTAATCTTCATATTTTTTAAATTTGTAATTTTAGTCTTTTAATTTAAAATAGAGATATTTAATTCTCTAATTTTATAAAATCTGTAACTTTTATCCATCCATCAAATTTAAAATGCATAAAAAAGAATGTCGTGACTTATGGAGCTTATTGCACACTTCATTGTAATTCAAAACCTAAAACCAACTATGGCTAATGTTACAAATCTTATAGTCTTATCCAAAGACACTGAAAAGTGTGTTGCTACGAAGTGATTTGTGATGATGAATAATGGCGACATTTAAAAATTAACAAGGGGGATTGATGCGCTTTCTGTAAAATATAGTATTATGTTTGCTGGTCACATAATGCATACACAATATTCCGCCTTTTTTCTTTTTGAAACAGTGCGTAGAGTAGTAATTACGTTAGCAACAGGCAAAAAAGATGGTAGAAGTAAATAAGCTTTTTTTTTTTTTTCAGTGCTAATAACCCTTTTTTTGTTGTTGAAAGAATAATCCATTAAGTTTTAAACTTCTAAACTTCAGTCAGTGGCTTTGATTTGGTCGCAAGTTGGATTTTTTGGTACATAGTTGTAAGTTTGTTGGATTGTGTTATTATTGTTATGGTTCTTGTGGTTGTTATTGTTAAAAAATAATAAATTAACAGTTGAATAATATCTCTATTTCAAGATATTAAATATATTTATTTTTTATTCAATACTTATCATAAAAGATAAAAGATGATAGAAAAACTTTGTAAAAAGATGGATCAGAAAAAATAACATTTGCAATTTGGGTTGAGTTAACCTAACAAAATTATAAAGAAAAAAAAATTATAAAAAATGTTGACTCATTATTAAGTTGACCTATCAAATGTATGAATCATCCAAACATTTTTTTTAGGGGAAATCATCCAAACATAAAGATAATGTTCTATAAAAGTTATCATCACGAGTTGGATAAAGTCCAAAATAACATAAAATCCTTAATTGTTCGCAAAAAATTATGTCCAACAAAATAGTATTTAATCAAACAATGCATAAAAAATTTAACAAAGTAAAAAAACTCAACTAGTGGACTAGTTCAACCTAACCAACTATTTCGACTAATTAAGTGAACAAATTGTGTCAGATTGAAATATTTAATACAACCCATTTTAACAGGTTAAATGAGTTGATTTGTTGGGTTCAACTTACATTGACATTCATGAACTCAATCGTACGTCATCATTGTAATGCCTCAATTTTTTCATCCTATTATTTATTAATTTTTAATGAAAATTATTTTCTTCTTGCTTAAAATAATCAATACAAAAGTTACTAGACATCAATATCATAAAAAGTTCTTCATCACCAATAATATAAAGTATAATACAGATCAATATCAGTTCTATCACATATTACAAATCACCAAAATGTTTCATTACAACAAATATCTTCAACTAAGCATCTTTCACAGAGTCCTCAGACATCATCCTGCCAATCCTTCTTTTACTGTTCATCTGCTCGCCCAAATAGATTGAGGTCATAACAGGTGTCAACCACAGACACAAAATACAGGGTAAGATTATGATAAACATAATTTAAGTAACAGAATATATTAAATATGCAGATATTCATCTCAAGATGCATGATTTTTCTTATCATGATGCATGATTCTCTTTTATCCTTTATCTTTTGGTACCAATAGTTAAGATAGTTTCATCCCCGTGGCACAAAACTGAAACGATCAGTCAGGGTACCACAGTGGTGCATAGGATTCTCACCCACACTTCATGTGATCATTATGGGTGGTGTGATTTGCCCACTGCCAGCTACCCCCCAGCTCAGACTCCTTTTGTCTGAACGCTCGAACTCAGTTCCTATAGCTATCTGACACACCTTCTCTTCAGGCAAATAACGTGGACTAACCCCCGCCGGGCATATGCATATGAGACATATAAGACTGATTCACTTTCATGTATAATTTCTTTATCATCTCATATTTATTTTAAGCATCAGTCTTCAACTTCATACTTTACTCAGAAATTCAACAGAATTCAAGTACAGAACTCAACTTGTGTAGAAAATTCATGGAAACACATAAAGTTCATAAGGATTCATGAAACACTAAGCAACACATGTATTTCATAGAAATTCATAGAAACACTCAACAACACATGAACTTCAAACATCTATTTGAACAAAACACACTCAAACTATTTTTATTTCTTTGAAACAATTCATCAAACACATTGTGTGCAAACTTTGTTTTCCATAAAAATAAATGAGATTCTATAAATACTTATTCGAACAAAAGCAATACTTAAATTATCTTTACCATAAAACTTCCCCATACATACCTTATAACCTTTTTGTTACGCTTGTTTACTTTCTCCTAGCTAGCTCTTCTACACGTGATTCTTTCTATGATGGTGGGGTCTTTTCTATATGATTTAAGCTTTGAAAATGAAAAGATGAAAGGGATGTGGGAGGATACTTCACGTGAGGTGTTAATGGAAGGAATTTCTTGAAAGTGATTTTCAAGCAAGGTCCCCACTACCCTTTATATAGTGTTTAGGAAATGATTTAATATTTAAAGACGTTTTTGCCCTTCCTAACTAATTTAGTTTCATTCTAGCTTAGTTTCTTTGGCTTAGTTTCTTCTTGTTTCATTATGTCCTAACTTAGTTTCTTCTTATTCCTTTGGGTTTTAACTTGATTCATTATTATCTCTTTACTTTGTAAAAAAATATCTCACAAACCATAACGACTTACCTTTCCACTTGGCCACCACTTTACAAGTGTTCCTACACTTGTCCAAGCTCTTGAAGTTTCTCCACCTTTCTTGCTTATTCACGTGGACTCTAGAAGAAAGGAGAAGATCTTGCTTCATTTCATGTTGCCTTGCATCAAAATATGACTTTTAGCCCTTTCTCCTTGTCTACTTTTCACGTGAACTTTGGTTAGCTAAGGGGAAGATTTTTATCTTCCTTTTCTCCTTATATCTTATATTTCATTTTCTTTTAAAGAAGAGAAAATTATATGGCTTCTTTTGGACACATATGTCACCTTTAGATGAAGAAGATTATTCTAGTTCATGCTTTTCTTCACACATGGCATTCCTTGAAAGGAAGTCAAGTTTGATTTGAACTCTTCTGCCTAAAGATAATATTGAATAATGACATTCTAGAGTTTTTCATAAACTGACTTCAATTCTAGTAAAAATTACTCACAAGTAATATATACAGAGTGCTATTCAGATTTTACTTACAAGACTACTTTTATCTTAATTCTAATTGGTCCATTTTACTTTTGACTTTCAAAATTACTAAACTATTTTATTAAATAAGTCTTTTCATCCTATAATTAGGAGAAAATCCCATAGATTTTATCTATCATTTTCTATATTTTTCTGATGCTTGAATTTTTCTGAATAAAGTTTCAAAGTCACGATCTTATAAAATTCAGAAAAATTTTATTCTATGGTTTTCTATCACAAAGTATTTTGATAATCTACCATCTAAGAGTATTCTGTATTTTCATCAAGTTTTCACAAAATTTCTAAGGGTATCTTAGTATTTTTTACCTGAAGGGGCATTATGGTAATTTCACCATTCATCCTAGGGGTATGATTGTCATTTCTAAGATATCCAAGGGTATTTGTGTAATTGTCACCCTAAGGACATTTCTGTAATTTCTGCTTCACAAGAAGGATGATATGGTCATTTTCTTTAAACATCTTTATAATATCCCTAATTAATATCTTACACAATTTCTTTATATATACAAATCAAATTCCACATAACTTTAACACTTACTTCAATAATTACACAGGAACATTTCATTCAACACATATATGTAGTTACTGAAATATTGGGGTGTTACAATCATCAATTGTTTTGTCAAGTTCGAAAAACTTGTGAGAAACTTGCTTAATTTTTGAATATAACTGACTTATATTTTTAAATAAATCATATATTATGCAATTAATTACATTTTAATTCAAATAATTTATAAAATGAAGTAATGATTTTTTTCTTAAAAATGGATAAAATTTAGATATACCTCATGAAATAAAGTTGTAAAATTGATGTGTTGAAAAGAATAATTTTTTAACACATAAAATAAATAAATAAATGATGTGTAATTATGAAACTTATTTAAAATATATATAAGTAATAAAATGATGGATTGAAAGTGATCAAACAAAGAAAAAGAAAAAATAAAAATGAATTGTGAAATAATTAATGAACAACATAGAAAGAAAAAAAAAATCTAATATGAAATCAGTAAAGTCAATTTGCTAATATGTCAGGCATCATGGGTATAGCACGTTTTTTGAGCACCCTTAAAACTTTGAATAATTATTTTTTAAAAGTATAAAAACATGTTTTTGTGGCATGATGGTAGTATTCTATACTTTAATGCCCAAATTTTATAAAGTAAAAAAAACGAAAGTAATAGTTAAGGTGGTTTCCTCATGAAAAAAAAAGCAAGAAAAAACTAATAAAGAAGGGCACTTTAAAGAATTTATGAACACTTACCTATCACTTTATCAATCCGTGTGATCCTACATAATGAATTCTCAATCGTATGATCATCAACCGTCTCGTGAATCTAAGTAATCCACGACCTTGAAAAATGAACAAGGGGAGAAAAGATGAAGGGTTTCCATATTTTTTTATTTTTTATGCAAATTTTTAATTCATTTGCCTGCCTTTAAATCTAACCTTTAGTAATTGCAAGTGTCATTCACATCAAAGTTCTTTCTTTTCTTGGAAATTTTAAACCTTCGTAGTGGGGTGTAGCACACATCCAAGCTGCTTCATCATCTGCAACAATGACAATCAAAGAGATTAGTCAACCTTCATCACTTCTCCCATACCCTGAGATGAGCCCAATTACCACTTTTTTGTCCTTTCTCCAAAATTGTATAGTTAGTTAATTATTATGTATTTAATTGATTTAAACTTTTTCACTCACACGCCTCTTTAAAAGAATAATTATCTTTTAATGACGTGCCTACCTTTTTAATTAAGTTTTAATCCTCTTAGAAGAAAAAAATCATTTTTTTTGTTTTCTTACATGATAATTTAGTTGTTGTAGATTGTTGTGGTTATATTCTTTAGATTTTGGATATGTTTAGCTAAATTGCAATTAAGTAGGCATCTTTAGATGAGAAAAAAGAATAACTTGGCTTCTTTCAATTTCAAGCAAAAACACAAGTTTTTTTCTTTTAATTATTGTGTCGTCTTTTTTTCTTCTTCTCTGGTTTGTCTAAAGTGGTTCATTTTCTCACAAACTCGTTAAGTCGAACTGTATTTTTGACAAATTACAAGTTGTATTATTGAAAAAATTCTATGTTAAAGATACATGTGTTCCTTATATGTTGTGTTGTAGATGATAATGGAAGCAATTGAAGCTCTCGATAAGAATGGTGGAAACAAATCAACGATATCAAAGCACATAAAGCCCATTTATGGTGAGTTGCCACCATCATACTTGATCTTTTTGAGTGCCCACCTTAACAAGATGAAAGAAAGTCGTGAGATATTGTTTTGGAAAAACAACTATATGAAGCCTTACCAAATGCCCCACCAAAAAAAGGACGTGGAAGGCCACCTAAGCCTAAAATTCCTTTTCCCACAATTAATGTTTTGTCTCTATCAAAGCCAAGGGGTTGCCCTCTAAAGGACCCTAATGCTCCACAAAATTCAACAAGTGCCAAAGTGTCAAGTGGGAATAGTGGGACCATGTTTCAAAAGAACAACTATATGAAGTCTAACCTAAGTGCTCCACCAAAAAGAGGACATGGAAGGCCAGTGAAGCCTAAAGTTCCCCTTGCCCCAAGTACTATTTTGTTCTCACCAAGGCCGAGGGGTGGCCCTCCAAAGGACCCTAATACTCCACAAAAGTCAATAAGTGTCAAAGTATCAAGTGGGAATAGTGACATCATGTTTAAGAATAACAACCACTACTACAATTAGCGCATTCTACATCGATTTTTTACCCCTTACGATGACGATTCTAAAACCGTCTTCATAGATGATTTTTTGAAAACAAAAAATATTAGACGTCTTTCTAAGACGGTTTTGTGACAAAACTATCTTAGAATGTTGAGATACTAAGACGGTTTTTCCTGTAACCGTCTTAGCATATGATTTTTTTTTATTTAAAAAAATTGAATATGTGTTCTAATATGATTTTTCCAAAAATCGTCTTAGAAATGCGTTATTTTTAAAAAAAATATATACAATGTTTCAAAGACAGTTTTTTCTATAACCGTCTTAGAATATGTTTTTTTTTTAAATAAATTATAGGTCTTTCTAAGACAGTTCTGAGAAAAAATCGTCTTAGAATGCTTACATTCTAAGACAGTTTTCTCTAACAACCGTCTTAAAAAATGCTTTTTTTTTTTTTAAATAAAACTATATGTTTCTAAGACGATTTTTCTAGCAAAACCGTCTTAAAATGACAATATTCTAAGATGATTTTTTCAAGAGAAAACCATCTTAGATATACAACAACTAACTTTTGAGTATAGTTCCCATAACAAGAATACATACATGAGCATAAAATATAAGTCAACATAAAGTTAGTTACCTTGATATGCATTGGATGACTTATTCTTTCATGTGTATGAGGGATGACATCATGAAGTATATTTGAAGTCTTCAACCTTTGCCATGTTTTCTGTTCAAAAGTACATAATCAGTTATGCATTGTCCACATAATTACATCTATGTACAATGTCAATACTTCACCTTCCTAAGATAATTTTGAAAAGAATTTCTAAAATTATTCATACTCCATTCCACTTCCATCACATTGTCTCAGTTCATTAAAATTTCTTAACCACTCCCAAACCCAACCAACTACTTGTTGCTACTCAGTCAAGTGTCGGTGTAGCAAGCCAACTAAAACTTTACCACAATGCCAATAAGGAAGTTGCAAAACCATACATACAAAGGAAACAACACAAACATATTTCATTTACAAGTACAAAGATGCCCAAATTAAAAACTGAATATTTTGTTTGCTACATCAATTCACTAAGAGGGGATGGTGAATTAGTGATAACTAATAATATCTCTTGAACCTTCAAAATGAAGGTGAATCTAGAGTTTTTATTAACATAACATCAAATCAACATTATACAATCACTCACCTATTCCCTAACGTCTCTGGCTGAAGTTTAAAATTCCACGTGTTTCAGCAATTGGTCCTCCTGAAATATTCAAACAAAATAATGAACATTTAAAATTCCACTTCAAAGTCATCGTCATCACTCAGCTCCCCTGGCTTATGTTTCCATGATTTTTATATATTCCAGTTGGCATAAAAACTTGAGTTTCTATTGGGCTCATTGCTTTTGTTCAGCTCATTCACATCCTTTCAAATAGGCACATATTTTTGTATAGTCACCTATAAAGCAAGGGAGTTATCAGGGGAAACATTGAAATAAGTAAGAAGGAGAATGATGGGGAGCTACTTGAAACAATTATTGGACGGCTCATAATAATTTATTTTTCTACTATTTTGATTTTATACTCTTCCCCTGAATAGCTTTAGTCTTAGTTTCTTGTCTATTCCATACTCTATCTTGTGTTTTATAAACATGATAATTCGTATGGAAAGAGCACAAGGTTCTTGAAATAACAAGTACAGATTTTGTAGTACCTTACCTTATAGGACAACTAGAATAATTAAGAAGTCATTAACACAACTAAAATACTGAAGAAAAAAATCATTACCATAACTTGATTTGTTCCCGTGTCAATCACCACAACTCCTTTCTTTAGCCAATTGCCATGAACTATGTTGGGGACTCCAACATCTACTACCACAATATATGCTTTAGAAGTTCCATATGATGAGAGGCCAAGACAAGGGACTGGCATAACCGTGGTCCCTTTAATCTTTTTAAAATGTGTTTAAATTATTGTAATAATAATTTTAAAACTCATCCTTTAAAATTTATATAAGAAATTATTTGAAAATTTGATACATGAAATCACAATGTTAGTTGATACTTAGAGGATAAAAGAAAACAGATAAAAAAGTATTATAAAGAATATAACATGATAGAAAGAGAGATGAAGAGAAATTATAAATTTTAGTGGAGTATTTTGTAATATTGAGATTCCACATATCATTAATTACCCAAAATTATTTTATTCATTTTATTTATTTATTTTTCATATATTTCCTATATATATATATATCAAAATAAAAAGAAAAAAGAGTCGTGCATACATACATTACTTGTGGAAAAGCCTTCACGACTGCAATTTGTCCACAATTTTCTGCATTATCAACTATTTAAAACCTTTTAATATAAGCCTTTCACCTTATAGTTAATAATTGGTATGAAACGTTAATGAATATCATATATTCATATCACATACTATAGACTAAATTCAATTTGGGTTTCCCTTAAAATATATATATCCTCAATTTATTGCTTTCCTCCTTTAAAATCTATTAGAAGTGTATGTTATTTAATTCTTACCCATTTGGGCATTTTATGACATTTGACAAGGAATTGATTTTTAAATCATATGACTAACAATAACAAGTTTATATATCCCACGTTAACTATGCAAACTTTTCGAGATCAATATAAATGCATGGCAATTTTAGAAAATATGAAGGAATACATTGAGTCTACGAGGAAACCAAATCTTACTTGCAACATAATCACCGGGTGAGAGTGCTTGTGATGCAACTTCTTGGAAAATCAAGACTATAATCACTATAAAGATACTAGGCTGTTGGCAATCCGACTAATGCATGCCTAAGTGGTTTCAATTCCACGAGTTGCATGACTTCCTCAATGAAAATCTGTAGCAAGTAATCAGATTCAAACTTAATAACATAAATTGATCCAACATCCAAGTTTCTTTTCTAAAACCGTCAAAATTTGTTGTGTACTGCTTTATGAAATAATAATTCCAATCAAGAATGATAAATGACTCTAGTTTTGGTCCTTATGCTATTACGTAAAAAATTTACATGCAAACTCATATTATGGACTTGTCATAGGAACTCAATTAGGAAAAGGGATGTGATAAAATATTTGATTAAGCCACATCAAACAACCTTAAGTCTTTAGACTGGTTAGCTGCCTATGTTAAACTTAAAACAGTAAACAAGAACGCCAATAAAAGGCATAGAATTCAGACACCAACCTTCCTGGTCTGAACATTGATGTCTGGATCTCATAATTCTCACACAATCAGCATCTCTTAATAAAGGTTGAAGAACACATGGATCACCTCTAGTACTCACCACCACAGGCTATCCCTATCAATCGATACATGGATCACAAGGTCCATAACAACATTAAAAACTATTCCACAAGGAAAAGATAACTCCCAAATCAAGTACTAATAAAACAATTTGATATATATGAATCATATATTATGAATTTGTATATGGCCTAAGACAACAAAAGGCATATTTTATGACCACCACGCAATAGGTACAAAAGATTCATTTTACATGACATTGAGATTTCAATTTCTTACAATTCTTAGTTTTCAATGTAGGGTAGAAGCACAACAATAATTTTGCAAATTGTTTTAAAATCAACAGTGTGACAGGGTCCAAATATCCTAGCTAAACTTCCCTTAAAACTTATTCTCTTCATTAATACATATTTTTCTATCAAGAAAATTGATACGTGATGTATCAATGGTACCTGCAAGGAAAGGAAAATAATGGCAAAAAACAGAGAGAGAAAAGCCAAATAAAGGTTGAAGAAGAAAAAGGGTTTGAGTATAACCTCAGCGAGCAGAGTAAACCACCAAGTCACGAATGACAGAACAAGCAAGGGCCAAGGAGTGATGCCGACAACGGACCAAGGAGCGACACCAGAGCAATTAGCAACAACGGAGCAACCAGTGATGCATACCAACCTCACCAGCAACATCGCGACGGAGGGAGGAAGAAGAACGAAGCACGAAAGTGAAGAAATGCGCAACACTAATGGAAAAAGCCAATTCGAACCCTTACCTGCTGTTTCAAAAATGACATTGTTCTTCTTCCTCGCAGATTCGCGAACACGACGTTAACTCACGATTTCACTCAAAATCGCCCGATTCTACGTAGAATTGCACGAGTCTACTCCTAAAACGAGTCCACAACTGAGTTAAATCGCGAAGGTAGGTGGAATCGTAAAATCGGCCGAGTTTGCGAGTTAAATCGTGAGTGAAAAGATCAGAGATCATAAATTGGAGTGGTTTGAACACGTAATGAGAACAAAAGTTTGTTACCAAAAGCTTGACACAAAGAGAGATAGAGGTAGACCGAAACTTACAAGGGAAAACAATTAAATAAGACTTAATATAGTGAGATATAGATTGACGGAAGATGTGGCTTAGGACCGAATGAAGAAAAACTATAACCTTGGTGGAGGGTTAAAACCGTTATTATCTCTATATTCCATACGGTCTATTTTTAGTTCTTTTCCTCTTCATTTTTTTCTCCTTCTTTCACCTTTCTTTTCTTTTATCTTATTTTCTTTTTTCTTATCTTATTTCTCATTTTTCTTCCCTTTTTTTTGTTTAAGTTTTTTTTCAACTTTCTCATATCTATCATTTGATTCATCTACTATCGACCTCAATTAACTTGAGTTAAATATTTTGTTGATGTTAATGTCGAATTATAATTATTATTTAGACAACTTTAAAGTTGTATATTATAAAAAATATTAATTATATTTTTTTATTTTAAAATAATTAAACAACTAATCATGAAATATAAATTTATAATTAAAATGATTTTAAAATTGTTCAAAATTATTATTATTTTTTTAAAATTAATTACGACTTTAAGAACGTAAAATT
>PYAF01001934.1:3357413-3370470 GCA_007407185.1 Glycine tomentella
TAATATATTTATTATAATTTTTTTTATTCTTTAGTATAGGACAACCAAAGTTAATTAATTTAATTTACTTAATCAATAATATCATAAATATAATATTTTTAGTTCTGATAGAGATAAAATATTTTCTTTAACTAAACACACCAAAAAAATTCACTAATCATAAAATCAATTCTATTCACTGCAAAATTGATTTTAAGAAATTATAATTTACATTACATTAAAAATCAGACCGGAGACAAACAACTTTTTGTGTCAAATATTTGGTCATGATTAAATTAGCTTTTGGACACTAATTTGTGTTCATACACTTTTTAAATATTTTGTGTTGATTACCAATTTTTTTTGTATTACTGAAAGTCTTTAACTCAATAATTCTTAATCATTAAACCTTAAAATTATTTTATACAAATCTAGCATAGCACGACGGAGCTAAGCGGAGCCGTCCCGTGCGTATGCGCACGGGTACTAATACTAGTTACCACTAAAATTCTTATTTTTTAAGACTAAATATAAAAATTGTCAAATAATTATACACAAATATAGTGAAGATTATAAAACATATCAATATTAAAATATATTATGAATGATATGCTAATAATTAATTATTTATATTATTATAATATTATAAAAATATATTATATATTATTTAATAATTAGTTACTGACAATTTAATATATTATAAAAATATAAAAGAATAAAAATAATATTTTTATTAAAAGAAAAAAACTAATCAACTAGATCAAATTGGACTAATTTAATTTGGATAACAGGATTTGTTCAAATTCGACCGGATTAAATTAGATGAATTACATTTCCTGTTCTATAGCTTAGTCGGACCGTCCAGTCATCGGATCTGGTCGAATTTCAGTAAAAAAAGAAAATAGATTACCAATTTCAGTAAACAAAAAAGAATATCAATTCTAGTATTACGAATGTAGTTACGTATTGAGTTGTGACTTTTGTTTATTGTTTTGTTTTGCTTTATCGTGGGACGCGGCACTAAGGAAAGTGAAAGGACGAGAAAGCCCCTGAGAGCTTATTAAAATGACACAAACGGTATCAAAATTGTTTCCGAGAAGCTAAGCTAAGCTAAACCCAAAAGCTCTCTTACGCTGAAACCCTAAAACCCCTCTTTCTCTCACACGCGTAGATCTTTCCTCTCCTTTTCCTTCCAAACCCTAATTTTCGCTCCTGCTTATTTTTAATCATCGGTCCTTCGCCCCCCAAAACACTCAATCACACTCTCTCTTCCTCTCTTATCTGATTCTCGCTTCACACACGTGTTTCTCTTATCATCTCTAGGTATTTTTTTTCCTTTTTCTTTGGCCTATTTGTTTTTTTTTTCTTTCAATTGTGATGTTCTTGTATGTGAATGATTGTTTTGCGTTTCCGCAGTGTTGTTTTCTCTAACGAGATCATTCCACTGTTTTCGATTTTTCCTAAAAAAAATTAGGGCAATTTTCCATGGAAATTTGGGAATTTAAATTTGGGGTCAGATTCAGACTGATGAGAGATTTTGTTTTATAAGACAATTATATTGGGGTTTATTATTAATTGTAATGCGTGCAAGAAAAATTCAGAAAGGAGTCGTTTAGGTTGGATCTGCTAGTTAATGCCTGAGAGTTTGTGGTCTCGAAATCGTTAATTATAATTGGCCGTGTTAAGCTGAGATTGGTTATTCAGTTCTGGGTGTTGACTGTTTAATTACCAATAGTCACATGATGTATGGAAGTATTGTTTTATGAGCAACAGTACTGGTTGTCATAGTCCTGTCGTTCTTCGGTTTTTAATTTCTACATTGTTTGATTTCATTAGGTTCTGGGATGTGTAGGTATAACTTGTTTGGTATCTTTTGTTTTTGCAGGGCTATATCATTATTGAAGTTTCGTGAAGCATTTGACCTGTGTTAAGTTACGAGTATAATGGCTTCTTCCTTGGACATGTCTCTTGATGATAGAATAAAGAACAGAAGTAACAACAGAGGCAGAGGTAGAGGAGGACGTGGCAGAGCTCATTCTGGCCGTGGACCAAGCGGTGCTCTTAATGGTAGAAGAATGGCTGGTGCTGTTAATAGTAGAAGAATGGCTGGCTCTGCTACTGGTGGAAGAACAACTGGTGCTGTTCGTAGAGGTCCTCTTATGCTTAACACTCGGCCGTCGTCTTATGCTATTGCCAAGGCAAGCTCAAAAAACGTGGATGCTTATACATGTGCTTGAGAATCTGATATGCTAAATAATACCCAATTATGAGACGATTCAGCATTATAGAAACTCAAGCAAGTGGAATCCCCTTCTTTAGTATTTGTTCCATGGAGAAGCTCATGCTGGATCATTTTGCATCATCAATGCCTTTGTCATAGTTCCATAATGTCACAATTAATATGCACCTAAGAGTTGTTTGCTTTTGTTTTGGGGGGCTTTGCTACAGATCTCTGATGTGTGCAGGAGTTCTTTGGTGATTCCTGGCATATTATGTGAAGGAGCTTCATTTGGTGAATTTCAAAATGGAGCTCTTACAAGTAGCACAAAAAACTTATTAACAATAAGTGGGGTTAAATTCTCTAATCCATGCTAAT
Organism: Glycine tomentella; assembly: GCA_007407185.1. Classification (NCBI taxonomy): domain Eukaryota; kingdom Viridiplantae; phylum Streptophyta; class Magnoliopsida; order Fabales; family Fabaceae; genus Glycine; species Glycine tomentella. The sequence goes on from PYAF01001934.1 coordinate 3,359,989, forward strand.
CATCCATTTCATTTACATGAGATGACTTTAAATGTTTGGCTGGTTTTGTGTGGACCTGGGTTTTGCTGGATCCTCTTGCTAAGTTGGGTTCTACAGTGCAAGAATTCAGTATACTTCCCTAATTCATGGTATTTTGCAAAGGAGCTTTTCGCTTAGAACCAGAACTGGAGCTCTCACTAGTAGCATAGCACCGGTTTATATGCAGTGGGTTGAATTCTTACTCCCGTTTACCATCTTACACCTAGAACATTGATGTTTGAATACAAGTTCTCTTTTAAATATATGTTACCATGGTCAGATCTACTTCTTTAATAGCGTGTTTTGTTTTTTTATGGGGATTTTCCTGCTGGATAATGTTGAAGAATGGTGAATATCTTTTTTCTGGTCATAATCTGATGTTTTGCCTCTTTGGAAACTGTTCTGTTCTTTGGCCAGTCTATTCGCAGAGCTAGGCCCTTTCCATGGCAGCATGATTTGTTTGAAGATAGCCTAAGAGCTGCAGGGATTCAAGGAGTAGAAGTTGGCACCAAGTTGTATGTTTCCAATTTGGACCATGGAGTGACCAATGAAGACATAAGGGTATATACTATGTTGTATCATCATATGATTCATTCTTAGTCACTGTTTCTACCCAATCTATCTGGAAGTTCTCTTGAAACTTGATTTGCAACTCAGGAACTTTTCTCTGAGCTTGGAGAGTTGAAGCGTTTTGCTGTTCATTACGACAAAAATGGACATCCAAGTGTAAGTGTGGAGTTTTGTGTTGTAAATTCAGCTACCGTTTTGTTTTAGCTTATAGTTGGTGGCTGCTTTGCCTTTTTTATTTACAATATTCAAAGTGTTTCTGCAAAATAATTGAGCTAGCCATGCCTTTTTTATTGCCCTTTTTAATATAATTTATGTTCCAGAAAGTAGTATTGTGCATAGTAGTTTTGTTTTACATATATGAGCTTTCCCAGATGTGTTGTTGCCAGTTTTTTTGGCTAACTCTTTGATATAAACTGTGTAACAGGGTTCAGCTGAAGTCGTTTATACTAGAAGAAGTGATGCATTTGCTGCTCTTAAACGATATAATAATGTACTTTTGGATGGAAAGCCCATGAAGATTGAGATTGTTGGTTCCAATTCAGAATTGCCTATAAGTGCTCGGGTAAATGTCACTGGGGTGAATGGACGTAGGAAGAGGACTGTTGTAATGACGTAAGTTATTTTGGTTTCCTTTTCTCGTTAAAATTTGAGGCTCTTATTGATTTCTATAACCTTTTTTTTCCTATTAGGAAGATGAATATAAAATAATTTGGTCCAAACACTACATTAATTAAGCAGTAAAGCTTTTATTGTGACATGAATGTCTGTCTATATTACATTAATTAACCATTGTTGTTTAACTGTTTGAAGTATGATTTCATCTGGCAGTCCAAGAATAGCTTCAGCTTGTCCTGAGTCAAACACAAATTTGTTGATGCCCCCTTGCTTTCTCAAATGATAAAATGCTTTCTCTCTCAACCCCCCTCTTTATTTATAGGCAATGTGCCTTATTTCTTCTACTATCTCAGCTTGCTCAACTAACTAATTAACTAGCTCCATTGCCAACAGGCATCTAACTACTAATGGGTATCTATCAGTTATGAAGTTGTTTAAATCCTTCATCTCCTGGTAGAAATTAAAAATACTGTTTCAGATTATGTGCTGATAGGGGTGTTGGCTATGTTTCAGGCCTAGAGGTGGACAAGCTGGAGGTGGTCCTGCTATGCCTACTCGTGGTGCTGGGTAAGCCTTTTAGATAATTTTTTACTGAAGCTTTTGTACAAGTGCTTGTATATCCAGTGGTGCAAGATATCATAGATTCATAGTAGTATGAAAATTTGGGTAATATATTTAAGGTTCTCTTCATGTACTATTAGGTAAAAGTGGTTTCTGTTGTGGTCTTAGATTTACAAAGAGTTCAGTTGATGTAAATATCAAGCTGTTGCTTAGCAGTCTGATTTAAGAAATACATGTGAAGAATCATTTGCTATGTAGTTGTTTTTGGTGGAAAGAAAATAAAATGCTAGCTGTAGGACGATAACTTTTAAGCTGTTGAGCATTCTCAGAAAATATTAGAAGTCCATGTGAACAATCACAGGCCATAATTGTTTTTTGATGGCATGAAAAGGTAGAATGGCAGATAGAAAATAAAGTCAGTCAATCTATTGTTAATAGTAAAACGATCTAGAATCTCCCTGAAATGTGCCTGTAATAGGTTTTGCTTGAACTGGGTAGATTATCACGAGTCTGTCTGTTCCTTGTTTAGAAAATTTCCATTTGGCTTTGACAGATATGTGTACTAGCCCACTTCCTTTAAAAGATTTCTCTGATGTCGTAAACTCATTATTGAGGCTATGAATTGAACGCTTACTGGTAATAGTATATGATGTCCTTTCCTCTGTTCAGGATGTTGTATTTCTGTTGATACCATTATCAAAATATTATTAGGTAATACTGTTTCATTCAAGTGGTGTCTAACCCTGCACTTCACAAGTAACGTAAGTTGTTTTGGTTTCAGTATAATAGTCGTTTGGTTTGTAGGTATGGTTTAAACATGGGGAAGATGCATCTGTGTGATTTGTCAAAGTGAGAGACTTGTATCTGTTGTTAAGTATTGGCCTTTGTAGCATGTTAGCTTCATTAGATCCGGAAGCTACAGTCATATGACAATATACAATCACAGAAATGACTCTGTATTGTTTCGTGTAGTCCGTGATGTGTAACAAGTTTATATTTCACTTGTTATTTATTGTTTATTTTATTTATGCAGTTGGGGACGTCGAGGTGGCCCAAGGAGTGCCAGTGGACGTGGTGGAGTTGGAGGTCGAGGTCGTGGTCGCGGAAGGGGTGGAGCTGGAGGTAGAGGTCGTGGAAGAAAGGACGCTGTTGAGAAGTCAGCGGAGGAACTTGACAAGGAGCTGGAGACCTATCATTCTGAGGCCATGAACATCTCTTGATCTCGGAAGCTGCAGTTTATTTTGTAATATTACTTAAGATTGGCTTCCTTGTACAAAAGCTCGTTTCCTGGGCGTTTACTTTGAATCTCGTACTGCTTGGTGCTTTTAAACATGCCATCCTATTTGACCGCATTTAAGTCTTGTTGGAGGCTAAATGATCAACTTAGGGATTTTGGAAGTTCAGAGATATAGATTATAGTTTCATTTGCGTATCATCAATTACTTGCTACTTGTTGCTTGCTTAGGTAAGTGATCACGGAAATTTAATGCATTTGCAACCTTACAATATCGTAAAAATCAGCCAGCAGTTATGGGCATGTAGAATGGTAGAATAATATTTTCATAAATAGTTTGAACTCAAATCTCTTCGAAGATAATTTTTTTGAACGTCTTATTACCCCCGCGCAGTTATTTCTTGCAGAAAATAAGCTTTTGATGAAGTCCTTTTATTGTTTTTTACTAGTTACAAACTCACAACTGCTGATTTTTTCGCCTTCCCTGTTTTTTACGTCTTAAGCTAATTTTTGCTTGTCGTGCGTGATTTCTGTTCTTTCGTTCAGTAGATGTGTTCAACATACTTTTTACTCGAGTCTTATTAGGTGGCACAGAATCTGTTTCAACAGTGGAGAATGTGACGCACAAATTAGTAGAACAAAAAATGTTTACGATCAGGAACGTTACTCCTGAGTAAAACACCTTTGAATTGCTTTCTCATTTCATAACATGTTGAAATGATCCATGTACAAGGGAAACCTCAAGTTCAAAAAATTCAGGACTAAAACAAATAGCACTTGTCAACTTATCAACTGTAATTCCTCTGGACTCTGATATACGCCTGGGGGTCCAAGCAATTGTAACTATCTTTTTACATCATGAATTAACAAACTCAAGAACACCTAGAACAAACAAAAGAACCAAATATATATGAATGGATGTGGATATCTAGACTTTAAAACCATAAGAGAGATACGTTATTGTGTGACATTCGTATCCCTTTCCAGGTTTTGTTCTCCCATTCCCGTCTCTCTCTTATTTTTTAGTAGTTTTTCAACTACATCATCCCAGTTTGACCTTCCACCACTAGATTTTGATTGGTTACTTGAGACGTTATTGCTTCCATTACCGGATGCATCATCACCTTCATTGTTCTCAGACGGTTCGTTCTCTGCAGTGTCCACTGCATGAGGTACATTTAAGCTAACAGCTCTTTCCAAAGCATCTCTATGTTCTTTCTCTATGGTCTTCAACCTCTGAAACTTTTGTACAGTTGGAGGGTCTGTCACAGTTTCAGAGCTCTGAGCCTTCATTAACTAAAAGGGAATACCAACAACAGTCAGAAATTCGTTACATGCAGAGAGAACTTCAACGGAATTTTGATCCATAGATTACATTATAACAAGTTTTTTCTATTCCTAGTTCTTTTTTTGGTGTATATACTTGGGGTTTTTTATGTTCCTAGTTTGGATTACAAAATCAAATGGTAGATATTCCCTTACTTGTAAAGCTTTCTCAGCTTCCCTTTCAATCCAAATAATTCCATGATCTGATGTTGCATTACAGGACAAGACTATATGCTCAAATCTTCCATCAACAGGAATAGCAGTCCTCACTTCTGGAGGAAATCTCCCACATCTGTGTTCACCAAGCAACAGTGAATTCTATTATTTGAAACAACATATTACTTATAGCCGTAAGTCTGGACAAGATTAACGATGCAAATGATATCTCAGTCACACTTCATGAAGTATTCCTTGTGCCAAAACTATTAATATTAGATACTATTCATTTATGCATCTACCCCCCAAAACATATCATGAAAATGTTCATTTATGGGATTTACAAGAATTACAACAACTAGAGAGGACCTTATTTTACTTTTGCACCAGACCGAGCATACTAAACAAGATAATAATTAATATATCCCCATAACATTCATGCTTGGAGAGGAGTTTACCATGAACAGAACAATTTACAAGTCAATACCTGCAAAATTTTCTCTCCACAATATGGTACATTCTCCCAGGTGCATAAAGCCTCCTTGGATCTCTAAGCTTTCTACCCTCAGGTATGAAGGTGTCTCTCAGGCAAACCAAGAACAATAAGCAGGGCAAGCTGTTTAAATCATCAAGGCCTGGTTTAAGAGATCATCATGATATTTTACTATGCTCCGTAATAAACATAAAAAAGTTCAAGAACTAATCACATGCACTTCAAAGTTGAAACCCAATGCGCCCATATCCATATCACAGAAAGGGCAGTACCAACCAGAATATTGATTTGAATATATCTTCCAATGGAGTAGCAGTTCTTGGCAAGAAATCATCCTGCACAAAAAAAAAATTCAAATATTACAATTTGAATCAGCATCATCATCATACGTTTAAACAAAATTTATGAATCAACATTTTTAAATATCTCCACATAAGATTAGTAACAACAAGCAGGTTGATGAGGAAAAATAAAAACAAATTCCATCCATCCATATTCTTCTTTATTTTTAATATCATGTTATAGGTACGAAATATCTACTATCTGTATTCTATTAAAAAGATAATACCGAAAAACACCTTTATTTATTATTCACACATTACATTACTTACATCTTACCTTAAATAAGAACATTTTTTACCAATTAATTTCAAGCACATATTTCCTTATAAGGATATAATTTCAACCATTTAATCACAAGTTTCTACGTCCTGTGGCCTCACTCAGCATTTTTGTTATCTAAGAAATCAAACCAAACAAATGTAAACAAACTACAGCTGCACTATGCTCCGGCTGACAAAAGTCTTGTAGAAAACATTTGAAAACAAAAAAACGTTTTTTTCGCATAAATAATTAGAAAAACATTACTAGTGTTTATGAAAAATCATAATAGTCAAATTAAGATAATGTTCATTACTTTTGATATATTGTAATTACTTTTAAAATCTAAAAATTATACAGTACAACACAATCACTCTTCTCAATAGCCTAATGATACTGAGACAATATACAAAAAAAAAAAAAAGCGACAATCAAATGATTTTTATATTATTTTTTTCATAGAGACCACAATTAACTTCCACGAGAGCTAATCTTGTTTAGCTAAAAAAAATATTTATTCTGAAAATCGTAGGAAAGTGCAAAAAATATTTTTCCTAGGGCATTGATTGGCATTTTTGCAAAAACAAAAAAAATCATGAATCTTACTAACCAGTGTCCTAAGGTCAATGAACTAAAAGAGGAAAACATTCAGTGTAAAAATCATAAGAGAGCCGAAAAAATATCATGCCTCTCAATAAAAACATTTTTACTTCTAAGTTTGTTAACTAACATTTGCCATGAAAAACTAACAACCAAAGTAGTGAAAAAAGAAAAACTTGATGTGTAAGGTATGTAGATGTAGACTGTAACCTGCAAAACAACAGAATGAATGACATTGGCATACTTGACGGCCAAATTGAGGGACATACACCTAGCTGGAGCAAGCGCATAGCAGCGAATCTTCTCCTTGGGAATCCCACCCAAACGGTCCCTATGATTCACAACCAAAATCGTTAACAGCGACACCACCCCAGAACCCAACGAATGCCCCGCGAAAACCATCTCATACTCCATACCATTATCTACCCACAACTGCTTCAGCGTCTCCGATTCACGGTTCAGCAGCCACACCGCCGATTTCAACAACCCACGATGAACGTATCCACCATCAAACATCTGCTGCCCCAACCGGTTATCGAGGAGAACTTTATAGTCGCTTTCTTTGACGAGGTTGAGGCCGCGCACGGCGAGCACGATCTCTTTGTGCTCGTGGTCGAGGTAGATTATGTAGGGCGGCGCGTGGCCGAGCGTGTCCTCGTAGGTGACGCGCTTGATGATGCAGTCTGGGTTGAGGCGGTGGTTGGGGGTGCGGAGATCGGGCTCGTAGTTGGCGAGGATGAGGCGGCAGACGCGTGGGACAGGGTCGAACTCGTTGGCGGTGGCGGAGGGCCACGTGGCGCTGTCGTAGTTGCCCACGTAGGTGCAGCGCTTCCACAGCCACCGCGCGCAGCCCAGCACGAACACGCACTCCACAACCCCGCATGACGCAGACATGGAAAAGGGAAAGTTTTGAGCTTGTGAAGGTGAGTTTGCGTGAGAGGAAGGAAGCTAATTAGGGTTTTACTAGTATCTTTTTAAGACATGGAAATGGAATGTGAGTGTTGTTTTCATTCAATCTTAATAATAAGGCAGAAGAGAATCGAAGATTCGCGTGTGAGGCTGCTACAAGCTTTAGCTGGAGAGAGACAGAGAGACCAAGATTAAGACACTTTGTTTCAAAGCTTCCATGTTGGTCTTTAGATCTCCACTTTACTCTTTAGTCTTTAATGCTATTAAACAATCATTTAATAGGATTAAATACTACTTTTTCCTCCGATATCAAATACTGGTATAAGAAAAAAAAAATAATACCTTTCTCTTTGTTTCAAATATTTTTTTAACTAATTTTATCTTATCTTAATATTATTATTTTTAGTATATTTTTCATTTAATTAAGGTTCTAAGTAAATAAAAATTATTTTTTTAATTAAAATTGATATAATTAAATGTGATAAAATAATTTTTTTAGTTAGTATGTAATATTTTTTCTTATATTTTAAACTAGTTGGAGTAAGTTAGTAACTATTTCGATCCATGTATAACCTTTGATAAGTCAGAGATGAAAATAGTAATTCCTCTTTTCTAAAACAATTTTTGTTTAAGATTGTTTAATATCGATTAAAAATAATAAATAGAGGAAATAATGTAATTAATGTTATATTGATTAAAATAATAATTATTTTAAAATATTTTTTTACGACAATTATAATAGAATGAAAAAAATATTCTTTTTAAACAAATGTTAATAAGTATCTTTAGAATATAATAGTTAACAAATTTAAAAATTATATTTTATTAAAATATATAAAATTGTGTTATTTATAATTCTTTTACACTCTCTTATAATTTTTAAAATATTTTTTTTAATTTCTTAACAAATGTAAAAAGAATACTAATTGACAATTTTTTTCTCTTTTTATTAGGGTGCTATTATAAACTAACTATCTACCATAATTATAACCAATTTCCTTCCGCTAATTTGACTACCACTTTTATGTTTTGTTTGATTTAAAATAAATGGAAGAAAAGAAAGAGAAAAAGAAGTGAATATGAGATGTTTTCTGAATTATCTGGTGGAAAATAAAATTGAAAAAAAAAGTTTTAAATATGTTAAAAAAATTATACCCAAAATTATATCAATACATTAAAAAGAATCATGACAAAAAAAATATCATTTTAATCTTTTTAAACAAAAAGCTTCTTTTCTCTCCAATTTGAGAAGAAACAAATTTGTGGTGAGTTTTCATTCAGAATTTTTTTTTCCTTTCTTCTTATTTCATGAATCAAATGAGGAAGAGAAACAAAATTAACAAGCTTTATTTTCTCTCTTTTCGTTCCCTCTCTTTTTACCTCAACCAAATAATAACTTAATGCTGTCTTTTTTTTTAATTATGTATGTTTTTTTTTATCTAGAAAAATTAAATATAAGACTTTACTTGAATTGGGTTTGGAAACTAGTTGAGAATAAATAAATTATATGTATAATTTTAAAATAACTTTATTTTTATGCACATTTTTTTTACATCATTAGCAATTAGAAATTGTGAGGTAATTATTATCAAATTAATACATTTATTATATATGAATAATTTGTTATTAAATGATAGTAATATAATTTTTATACTATATTTTAATTATTTTAAAATTACATTAATAGGTATTTATAAATTTATGAAATAATTTAATGCACTAATTACTAATATTTTCTGGTCCAAGTCGTATAATATTTGTTAGAAAGTACTTCATTTTATTTTTTTGGCTAACTTTAAGCGTATGTTTGGATGAGGCAATTTGAAATTATGAAGAACTTTAAATTTTAAGAATTTCAAATGCTTCAATTGAAATTCTTTTATTTTTTAAATTTTGTGTTTGGATAAAGAAATTAAATTTCTTCATTTTCAAAATTTAGTTTGATTCAGAATCCGACCCACCCTGAAGTTAGCGATTTTCACTTGCTTCTGCAAGTTTATTAGCATATTCGAGGGTTTGATGTCCTTGTGCACGATGTGTCGCTGGTATAGGTACGTCAACCTCGCAGAATCTGCCAAGATAGATTTGTCAGTTGATGTTCCTGCGAGATGTGTTTCCCCTCCAGCAACCTTCGTTTATGAACTTTAGCTGCACCTGAATTTCATTGTTCTGATCGTACATTTCGTGACACTTTATCACGTTCAGATTGTCCACAACACAGAGGATCTGGATTTCCCGATGGATTTTCCGCTACACCGACTCCTCGTGGTGACCGCATATCACCTTCAGAGCATACGCGCGTTCGCTAGTGTGGTAGACCACCTTGTACACGTCCCGCTGTAGATGCGATTTAGCCTCTCCAGCTCTGAGAACGGGATTACCTGCTGCGCTGCCGCCGTCCAGAGGAAGCGGCACCACCAAGTTGGTGTCTTGCTGCTACAGCGACAGCATCAGGTCCTTGTGGCATGCTTGGGACGTCAACGGTAGAAGAAAAATTCAATTTCTAGGAGAAATTAAAATTTCATATTTTTAGTTGTTTAAAATCTGTTTTAAAATTTCAAAAATTTAAATTTTTCGTATAAAAACATCCAAATAATGAATTTTAGATTAAAGAATTTTAAATTTTCTGATAAATTACTTTCCTCATTTAAAACTCTCTATCCAGATACACTCTAAAAACATTTTGTGTGAAATTTTTTTTAAAAGAATAAATGTTTATGATTTTTCTTATTTATGTTTGAGGATGTGACTAACCCCTGTTTTCAAAATTGATTTGATGATTAGCTGTCTCTTTTTCAACAATTCCAGTTTTCGTTTTTTATAATACAATGGACTGGTATTTGACTATCATTGCGTTAGAACACTTGTACATATCTGCTTCTCTCTCTCTCATAAGCGCCACCTGTATATGTGCTTCAACTTAATTGCATTATTAATTTTTTTGTTAAAGACTTAATTGGATTATTTAATATACGATCAATGTGGATTGCATTATTTAAGATATCATCAACGTGGATGACTTTTCTTCCAATGTTGGGTTGAACTTTGGAGTGAGCATGAACGAAAAGTAACAAGTCTCTCGAGTTTTGCAATATGTTTTTCTTTTCTTTATTTTCTCATTTTTAAAAGTTATTTTTTAAAAAAATAAAACAAGTGCAAAAAGCAAAAATACAAAATATATTCGTTTACTATTAGATTAAGGAGATAAAAAAAATAAATTAGCGAGGTTTATAAAAAAAAAGATGTTTTGAAGAGAAATTGAAAAGGAAAAGTAACTTGTAAGAATAACATTATAAGGCAAAAAATTATAAACAAATAAAATAATTATTATTTATATTATAACAATTTATATTCCTCTATTTTCTATTTATGAGCAATGTATATAATAAAATAAATTTTA
>PYAF01001934.1:3370570-3380780 GCA_007407185.1 Glycine tomentella
TAGGAATATAAAGGAGTCATTAAAACTAAAACCTCAATTAAATAAATAGTATTTTTAAGATAATAATATTAAATGAGATAAAATTAATTCAAATTCTTTTATATTTGGGACTAAGAATTTCTTCTTAGATTGGAGGAGTATTGATTTTCAAATTTATCAAAAAGTAATATACTTTTATTGCTAGCTATTTGTTTAAAAAAATTATGGATAACTGTGCAAATTTAAAAGCTCAAGAAAATGAAAAGTAAAAAATATATATTAATATTGAGTATCTAATGAATATAAAATAAATGAAGTAATAAATTAAAAAAAGAAAAAGAATGTTTTTATATATAAGAAAAATAATGTTATGTAATAACTGTAGTGGAAAAATAATTTTATATAAATCAGTACACGGCGCTTATAAATCATAAATGATTTTTCTTTTCTTTTCTTTTCTTTTCTTTTTTCTGTGTGGCCAGTGCTCCAGTGGAGTAGTTCAATTCCTTCGTTTTTCTCGTTTTCATTATTTTGTACATTGTTACTCGTCATTTTATTTATTTATTTGGGTTGTTATTTTTTATTTGGTGTTACACTGATGACTTTTGCTCTTAAAAAAGTTCCCAAAAAGAAAAATAAAACTGTAAAATCATAATTAAACTTATTATTACAAAGAAGATCTAACTCAATTAATTAAGTAAATATATGAATTTTATAATTTTTTTTACTATATTCAATTTTTAGTAATAAAAAAACTTATCTTCAAAATAATTTTAATAATGATTAGTGCTCCACCTCCATCATATGATTTTTTGGAGTTCTTATCCAAAATTTCCATTTGGAGAAAATAACAGTAAAATAAATTAATAATCCAATTTTAAGATGTGGATTTGAATCTAATTCAATCTAAAAAATTAACTCATAAGATATTCTTCATTTATATATTCTGACTTGATATTATTTCTAATCGATATAAGATTTAGATTATTCCCAATATGTATTATGAATTTAATGATACATCATGTTCAAAAACAAAGTACAAAAACAAACAATGGTTGAATTCAAATCTTTGAAAAATATTCTGGCATGAAAAGAAAGAAATTCCCATGCTTTTTTATTTGTACTTTTCTGTTTTCCTGCTGTTTAACAATACAAAACTTGTCAAAGTTCCATCTCCATCTATGTGCATGCATGCGCTTACAGAACTTTTCCCACGTAATTTTTTTTTGAAGGCTGCTATATGGAAGACATTATACTTTTATACATGAATCATGATGAGAGTTGGAGGCTTACGCTTGCTGAGAAAATATGCTAGAGTTTGTTTTTCAAGATGCACCATCCTTGAGTTGTGATAAATTGTTACTATATATTCATTTTAAATTAGATTAAAAGTATGTATTAATTAATTTAAAAAACCAAGTGTCTAACTCAAAGGTTATGCAATAACTGTATCGTATACATACGAAAATATGTTTTTCGCTAACTTCTCTTTAGCTATCAGAAGGGTCTCCTTTTTAAGTTTTACGCCAAACATTGGACAGTATAATCCCAAGAAACACGCTACATTACAAACACACGAAGTTGCCATGTTCAGATTGGCATAGACGCATAGTGTAACAAAATTTTGGACTTAAAGAATGATCTTGTTTGTATATAATTAAAAAAAAACATGTACTCAAACTAAAATTATGTTTAATAAGATATTTCAGTTAGTTTCTAATTTTTTTTACTAACTAAAAAAAGTTTATTTGGTTGTTTAGTAAATAATTTTTTTAGTAGTTTCTAGCATTTTTGAAATATTAGCTTCTAACTTTTTATATTTTCTTTCACTTTTATCCTCAATATATTTATTCATATTTCTTGTTACTTTTTTAAAAATAAATCATGATTTTATTAGTATTTTTGTCATTTTATACTTTTTAACTACTTTAATATTTAATTTTATTGAACACTTCTAATTTAATAAGTTAGTTTTTCAACTACCAACTTTAAGTTTCCATCTAGTTTTGTCGAATAGGACTTAACAAGTCATTTATTTTATTTTTTTATAATTAAATATTAGTGAAGAAGTTGAAGTAAAATATGATTTTATTTTAAAAAAAAAGAAAAGTGCATTTTTTCAAGCACAAGAAATATATATTGAGAAAAATTCAAATATCACATTAACTAACGGTCAATATAAAGTATATAAATGAGGGGCAACTCTCACCCTAAAAACTAACTCTTGAGATTTAGTTAGGCTCAAATCCACATTATAAGATGATATCAAAGTCTATCCTAAATTCATTAAATGAATTATCCACCATGTCATCCATACACTAAGTCCTAAAGTACTGGCGTGAAGGGGTGTATTAAGAAAAATCCAAGTCCAATATTAACTAAAAATAAGATCAATATAGAGTATGTAAGTCACCATATGAGTTAATTTTTGAAATTGAATTAAATTCAAACCCATAAGAGCATATCTTCGTCTTAAAGGAAAGAACCTTGTTGCCTCATTCCACCCTCTTTACGGTGTGCTCAAAGCAAACAATCACGAACCCACAACACAAGCATCCTTCACTCTAATCACATTTTTTAAATTAACGAAAGTTAGGAACTTTGCAATGGAATCTACGATCATACTAGCTATTAATAACGAGAACCCAAAGTCTAGGATTCTGTGCTCTCTTACAGTTACTGAACAATATAGATTGTTGTGATTAGGTTGGGTTTGAGTTGAACTTCGAGTGATGGGAGGACATTGGGAGTTACTATTGGCCCATCGAATTTGTTATTGGCTCCTATTAGAACATTGCAAAGATAAAAATATCCTTTCCAATTTTTGACACCACCCTTCCTTTCCTCTTTTCATCTCTTTCCTCTTTCCTTCATGCAACTTTTTCTTGTGCGTGATATTTTTTTCTGTGTTTTTCAATATAACGAAATCATGATTCTAATATACAAATTGCACAATACAATCGTGATTCTGTTTTTTTTTTCTTTCAATTTTGTGGCAATCCTTTGATTCCGTTGTGTTGCAGAATTTGCCTCATAAAGGAATTTTGATTATGCTGTGCACTTTTTTATTAATAGCTTACATAATGAAATCGTGATTATGTTGTGATTTTTTTTCTTAAATCCAATTATATAACGAAATTACGATTCCATTGCATAAGTGTAGGTGCAGAAAAAATGTACAATTGTACAACAGAATCACACTTTTGTTGCACATGTTTTTACACTCTCACTAATGCAACGGAAGTGTGTTTCCATTGAACATTATGGGAAACTGTATTTTCTAAAATTTTGAATGTTGGTAAGGGTCAATAGTAAAGGTGTTGTGGCCAATAACAAATCCCTAGGGCATTTGGTGGGCTCGAGTTTTTGGACTAGGCCCAATTAGGTAGCTTTTGATAGAGTTCTTTAATTTAATTTTTTTATCCAATACTTTTAAATCGGATTTTTTTTATTGAATCAATATAGAGCTAATAATTCACAATTGATTGACCAATTAGGGAGTTCAACTTAGTGGTAGAAAATTTGGATAGTTTTTCTATCAGGTCTAGATTCAAATTTTATTGTTATTAACTTGTATTGTACAAAAAAAATCATATTTTTTTTTATTGATTTAGTTATAATTAAATCTTTTACATGTGTGTATATTTAGTAGTAAATTAATAAAAATATATAAAATATTAAGTTAGATTGAATTTTAAACTAATTTAAAGATCTGTGTATTATGCGTCCAACAAAAGTAATAATAAGAGTTGAAGTGTTAAATGAGTATTTTTAATAAAAATAAATAAATATTATTTAGATACACTGAATGTAATAATATAAAAAACTCACAAAACAAATACCAAAATAGTTAGTATATTGTCCTCATCCCTTAGTCAAGGGCGGATCTAAGTTGAGGATTTAAATATGGGCCAGAAACAATGATAGCGGCTGGTTGAACGGCGGTGAGAAAACGCAGCTCGAAGAGAAAGAGAAAACAGCTCATAGAAGAAAACACAGACCGACAGTGTGAAGAAGAGGAGGAGATAAAACGCAGCCAGCGGGGGGAAGAGGAGGAGAAAGAAGCTTTTGGGCCTAATTTGCTTTTTATACTCACTTTTTTTCTTACTTTAGTTTCATATTATATTTTCGAAATAAATTTTTAAATTTTAATTTAGGTAGTTGCTATTTACAGTCTTTTTTATTATTAATATACTTTACTTGTATTATCAAATTCAATTATTATTTTGGATTTTGAAGTATAGAATTATGGATGAATTTTCTTAATCAAATAATTTTAGTTATATACATATATATAATATAATTTTAAGCGAATTCATCACCTTTTACATAAAATGTTGATTTCTTTACAAAAAAAATTTTCACTAGCCCCGAACTCCACCACTAAATATGCAAATATAAATATTTTTTGAAAGGTTTGAGTGCCCCCCCTTAATTTATTTTCTGGATCCGCCCCTGCGCTCAGTCACAAGGACTTGCATTTGAATTTAAGAGGTTGAAGCCTATTCCTGTTTATCTAGATAAATACTAGTAATATAGTATTTTTTTTAACAGCTTTTAAAGACACTTTTTATTGTTGATTAAAATTGGTTGAAAATCAGAAATTATTTAAGTTTTACACCTTATTTAATGAACTATGTTATAGTTTTAATAAAATTTGTTAAATAAAAAAAGTGTCAAAAGGAATGTATTACTTGGAAAAAGTGTTGCTACCGCTCCTATTGTACAAAATTGCATGGGCAAATAAGAGCATGCAACCGAACTAGCATATAACATCGTGTTCTTATCTACCGCTAATTTTTAAAATGAACAATGCATATTCTTTCGTACATAAATTTATAGCAAAACCACTCCCCATAGTAGAAGTACTATCACCATTAGAAGGCTTCTAATTCCCAATTCACTACTATGGAGATTGAAGGCAGAAGAAACTGAATTTGTGGAATTCAGTGATGATAACGTGACGTTGGGGAAGCTGCCATTGATTCCAAGACTGCACATGTTCATATTAATCACACGTAAGCATAAATAATGGCACAAAGAAAAACATAGTTAACGAAATGAAGCTAAAAGGCAAAAATGTCTTACCTTCCTGGAAATACACAGGATCCATGACCTGCAGTCATTCAAAATATCCTTAGTTATACTGCATATCAGCAACACAGCTCTACAAAATTTGCTGCTAAAATAGCCTTTTGGTCGCTCATACTTACTTTAGTTTCATTTCGACCTTTAAGTTTAAAATGTTTCATTTTGGTTCTTCGATTAAAATGTTTCATTTTGGTTCTTCAAAGTATCTATATTACACCAAGTTGATCTTTCTACCAGTTTATCACACTAACTTGGTCAAATTGGTGATACATGACAAACTGTAAGAAATGTCACATAAGATAAATGTTTGTTCATCATGTCACTAAAATTAGCACGATTAGTGTGGTCAACTAACGGAAGAACTAATTTGGTCTAACCGAGATTTCAAGAACCAAAGTGAGTTTTTTTTCAACTTAGGGGATCAAACTGAAACTAATAATTAAAATGGGACCAAGTAGCTAAAATTTGCCATGTCATATCAACCAGAATATTGTATATATAGTCTTGAAGGAAATGGTAATTTACTTGGATCGGTGGTGGAGATTGTAGCCATGTCATTGAAATCACAAGACTGAGTAGACTTTCCCATCTGATGATAGTAAGTGTCAAAAGCATAATTTGCATGTGCAACCACATTGTCTGGTTCATAACATGGTTGTCCTTGTAGCAAAGGAGAGCAATCCACCTTGCCAGGTCCACAAGCCCAATCTATTCCAGCCTGCAGCATCTTAGGATCAGCACCATCCTTAGCAACACAGTAAGTTTGATTGGTGGTGTCATTTGCCAACACTCCTCCTGATTCTGTCAAGTGCAAAACATAAACAGGTTTTCCATTTGCATCAAATAAGCCCCAGTTTTTCTCTGACAATGGTCCTGCCTTTGCATCCTCATTGTAGAGCTCATAGATGAAAGTACTAACACCAATTCCGGGGTGCTTTGGAGTTCCGGTTATGTTAAGCACATGCTTGATCAAGTTGCTGTTGTAAGTATTTGCATTTTCCACAGTTGCATCAGGTTCATTGGAGTCACCTTTTGATGGCCAACCTGTTTCTGTCACCACCACAGGAATGTTAGTGTAATTGAGAAAAGCCATGGCAAAGTATGCTGCATCAATCACAGCATCAAACACATTGGAATAGTGGAGAAGTGTGTTAGAATCAATGGCTTCTTTGTTTGGAGGGAGTGGTTTGAAGAGTGCATAGTCCAATGGAATCACACCATTTGACTGCATGTAGTCATAGTAAGGGTAGATGTTGAGCATGAGATAAGAGTCAGTGGTTTGCAAGAAATCAAGCATTGGAACCAAGACCGGATTCAGCGAGCGGTTGAAGAAGGCTTGTGAAGGTGGGAATGAATCAAGGATCATGGAAGAGGAAAGGGGTGTTGAGACTTTGATTTGATGATCAAGATTGGAAGCAACAAGTGCTAAGTGAATGAACTTAAGGGCACTGACAAGCACTTTTGCTGCATAGGGGAGGGTAGTTAAGACCTCAGAACCAACACAAATAGTTGTTATGTTAGTGGCAGGGTAATGTGCTATCACATTATGGGAAACCCATTTTGCTGCTGTGGTATTTGATTGACCAATTGCTAGGATCTCTTGATTAGGGACAGATACAGCAACTTGAATTCTTGTGTTTGCAAGGGCAATGAGCATAGCTTGGTCAGCATCATACAACCTAACATGTCGAATTTGCTGTGCTTTAAGTAGTGCTACTACTTGAGTGGGGTGAGGCATATCTGAGAGGTCTCTTCCAATATTCACCCCTATAAATGGTTCTGCAAGGAACAAACACAAAGATACCATTATACATTAAGTTTCAGACTTGAGTCATCACTGGTTTAGTCAAATACACAAGGCTGGTTTGGAACCACATGCAGGCAGATTCTTTTGTACATTTTCCTCTTCAAATAAATCCAAATTTTGGGGGGAAATATAATGTAGTTGATTATTTTGTTACGAAGTATGCTGAACTGCTTGTGTAAAATGTAAGTATTTGAAAGAAAAAAAATAGTTGATTTGCTTTCTTTTGAAGATTTAAATAGTGATGTCTGAAATATTTACAAGGATATAGA
Source organism: Glycine tomentella (assembly GCA_007407185.1). Taxonomy (NCBI): domain Eukaryota; kingdom Viridiplantae; phylum Streptophyta; class Magnoliopsida; order Fabales; family Fabaceae; genus Glycine; species Glycine tomentella. The sequence goes on from PYAF01001934.1 coordinate 3,377,717, forward strand.
TAATTTACTAAAAAGGTAAAAAAAATTTCAAAATAATTTCAACACTAATAGACATTTCCGATAGGGTGCTTACATGAATTGTTTAACTTTTTTTTTTTTTTCTGTTGGAATAGATGACATGGAGAGCAACTATTTCTTAAAATATTTATATCATAAATAACATATTTTTCAAACATTGTAGAACCTGAAAAATTAAGTTAACAACTCACTTTATCAATCTTAGAATTAAAATGAATTTTTGTATTAAGTATTTAAATTTATATAAAATTATAAGGATAACAAAATTAAGATAAACAATCTATCTATATAACTATACATAGTAAATACTCTTAAAAGTGCTATAAGAGTTTTCAAATCTACAAATGTGGGGGTAAAAGACTATAGATGATTAAAGACGTCCTACCGCATTTAATATATTGGAAGACTACAGACGGACCATATGGCCATTCAAGAATAACAATTAATAAAAGCATATCTACCCTTTTTTTTTTCTTTTTCCATTTTACTTTACACACATTAATTGCTGATCTGAACTTCTTTCAAGTCAAAATAACCTACAGGTACAGAAACATTCATGCTTTGAAACTAAAAGGGGGGAAAACATGTGAAAACAAGAACAATGGACTGCTTCTATGCCTTCATTACTCTTCTCAACTCCATCCATAACATGCCCTTCAAAAGTTAAAACCTTTGGTCTTTGAACCTCTACACTAATCAAATATTATATAGAAAACACTCTATACAGCCAGGCTTAGGATGTGCATGTGCTAGGGGTATGTGTGGAGTAAAAATGGAAGGCAAGGAAATGTGTGCTTGTGCTAATGTCTTTTTACATAGTAAAATTTCACTGCCACCAAACAACCAATCCCTCCCCTACATCTCATTGAACACTCTTAACAACTAGGAATGGTCCAAATTCTCTTTCGTTTTTTTTCAAGACTGAGCAAGAAATAAAAGCTGGAGAGTACTCCATGCAGTTCAAGTAAATGTAGTTTATTTGCAAACTGAACAATGCCAACTCATGTTAAATGGAAATTAAGAACGCAAGCAACATTAGAAGTGGAAAAACATGGATCTCTTGACAAAGAACACATCTGCAAAGAAAGAACAACAACAAATAATATTATATATAGGGAAATAAAACTTCCTACTCACCTTCATCAATAGCAGCAACGCATACTGCAAAAAGAAGCAGAAGAAAGTGCTTGGCCATTGTGTAAATCTCCCTAACAAACTTGGTGAAAAAACTCAAGAAATGAACTGTTTGAGAGAAAAAAGGAGCAAGTCAGAAAAATGGAAAGAACAAGATGATGGGGTAAATGCTGTAGGAAAGAGGGAGCAAGATCAAGATAGTATGATAGGTAGAAAGGCTGTTAGAGAAATCAAATGGCTAAGGAATCATCATCTATCTGCTATGTCTTGGATTTTCACAGGCAAAGGTAGCAGAAAACCAAGACAAGGACTGAGGAATGAGGCAAACACACTTCACTAGCTTCTATTCATTTATATATATATATATATATATATATATATATATATATATATATACACACACTGTACAAATCATAATCCCATTCATTTAATTTTCTTTCCCTCTCTTGCTATTGGTCACCATGAGTCAAAGCTCCCATTTGTTTTGCGTAAAATCTGCATTAAAAAAGAATGGGACATTTTCCTGAATATTGTTATTGAATTATATATAAATGACTTTTTCTATCATATATTAGTGAAATCATCTGTTCATAATCATGTATATCTCTAATTATTTGCCTATCCTTATGTAAGATATCTGGTATAATTGAAAAAAATCATTAGAGAAAAGGATAATTTAATAAATTTATTACATCAATATTAAAATTATTATTTACATAAAATTATTTTAATTTTATTTTTCTTAACTATTGGTGCACTCTTCATGTAGCCACTGCAACAATATTAACTTGTAGAGTTATAGAGTGCTTTGGCTTGAAAATTCAATATATAAGTTTTTAGAAAAGGAAAGTAAGATTAATATTTTTTATTAAACAATAATATAAAATAGTTTCTTAAACTTGATATTTCATTACTTCATATTATAACTTGTTCGTTTACTGTGTCCTAGTCGTTAAAGTAGGAGGCACTGCCCGAAGTTTTGTTTTCTTTTAGTCCTCTAGTTGTAAAGTTAAGCATATCATTTTTGTTTGTACTTGGAGTGTATTAATGAGATAAGGACTTGAAAGTTGAAACCAATCAAAAGTGGGAGCGTTTTGGAAACCGTTATATTGCTTGTTAGTACGTGATCAATAGTAATTAATTAACATTATATATGAAACTGTACATATTTTTATTTATATTATTTATTTAATTTATATAAACACGTATTTCAAAAAATATTATTTGAAATTTAAAAAATAACTTTTATTATCAATATTTTATAGAAAACATTCTCCTTTTGAAAACAAAAAAGCAAGAAGAACAGTAGGGTGGGGCCTATAATTCTCGAAGGCACAAAAAAGGCTAATACCAGGAGACAACGGTCACTTTTACCCGCCCTTCGGATTCCACACCTATTAATTATATTTATACGATTAAAAAAACTTTATGTTAAGTTTTTTTTTTTCTGAATAAAAAAAAACTTTAGTTTGGTTGATATAGTTGAATGTTTTTAATTTTTAGTATATAAATATATTTAAATATTTTCTAGTGATTATAATTTACATATTTTTTTATTAACACATTTTATTTTTTTAGTTTCCATTTAAAAAAAGGATTATTCAAAATTTAAATTTCAAAATTTTGAAATATTGTTCAAATTTAAAGATATTATCTAATATTTTTGGATTACCATGATATTAATATGAAATATTCATCAATTTTACTAATAATTAATATCCGTAAAAAAAATTTGACTTAATACTTTTTATTGAAATATTTTCTTTGCACTAATAATGTTTTTTCTATTTGCAAGGTTTAAATTTGAGATTTTTCTTACTTTAAGACATCCAAGCTTAGTTTTATAAAGTCATAAAAACAAGCAAAAGCATGTTAATAGATGTTATGTAATATTTAAGATGATGCTTTTAAT
>PYAF01001934.1:3380880-3407695 GCA_007407185.1 Glycine tomentella
AATATTTTTTATATTTTACTGTTTAGTTTAACCATTACACCATTAACATAATAAAAATATGTTACTTTTGTTTTATTTTAAATTTAATTAGAAATATTTTTAGACTTAGTATAAGTTAAATAGTAGATACACAACATGAAAAAGTTAACATAATTAAATGTAAGAAATATAATTAAAATAATTTATCTATAAATATAAATTACAACAGTTTAAAACTAATTAATAACTACAATTATAAATATCCTAAATTATATTTTTATTAATAAAATAACATTGAAATTATATAATACCATATAAGCATGCATATTTTGTTATTTTATATTTATTAGCTATTTTAACAATGGATTATATACTTTTTTATATTAGTTGTAGATATAAGTGATATAAAAGAATATGACAATTACAACAAGTGGAGCCACTCATGCTATATAGGACAAAAAATAGAAGCATAGAGTATTATTCAGGGTGACATTTCTTGCATCCTATGTAGGGATAGGTATATGGATTAGTCTGACCCATTTAAGGCTTGACTCACGAAGCCTGTGTTTTATATAGGTTGGATAAATCTGGTTCGTAAAATAAATGATTTTTTTTTAAAATTTGTATCTGGCCTGCAAAGCCTGTGGATAAACGGACTTGTATGCGGGCCAATTTTTTTGACTTTTTTTTAATGAAAAATTAGAGCAATTTTTTTTGTTTTATTTTTAGGCTAAAATAAAAGTTTTTTTTATTAGCTAAAAGAATATATTAAAAATGAGAATAGAAGTAATCTTAACTTAAAGTTCAAATAGTCTTAAACATAATGTAAATATTATAAAGATTTCAACTTATCCAATAAATGTCAAAGTCTATGAATCACATAAATACAAAAACTAAATATTCTTGAAGTCTTAGCAATAGTCAAAATAGTTGAAATACAAACCAACTAAACATCCTTAGAGTCTTAACAATTAAAACATTCAAATACATGCAACTAAATCAATCATAAAACATTCTTAAATCAAATACACCAAACAAACATAATCAAGATTCAAGCATTTCCAATCACAACATTTGACTCCATGTTTGATGTAGCTTCGCTATCCTTCTCAATCTCCACACTTTCATCATATTTTCCTACAACTTATCACAACAACATAAATATAAAGTAAGTATGTTAGTTAAAAAGATAAATAATAAATAATTTAATGTAACATCTAAGAAAGTAATATAACATTTACCATCAAATCCTAATCTCCAACTTCTAATACATATCAAGGCTTGCACATTTTCATGAAGAAGTATAGTTCGGTATTTATTAAGCACCCTAGAACCAATACTAATTGTTGATTCGGAAGTCACAATTGTAATTTGAATGCTTAAAATGTCACAAGCCATCAATGCAAGTTCTGGAAACCTAGCTTTATTCTCCTTCCAATATTGCAAAATATCCAAATTTGGATGATGTTGAGAAGAGAGTTTTTGCTCTTCCAAATATGTGTCCAAATGAGATTTATCCACATATGAAAAAGTTTCATTCTCATATTATATAAACTCCTACATTATTTAAAAAAAAATAGTAAGTAAAGGTAAAAAAAAAAAAGTATAGTAAACTAAATAAAAAGACTAAAAGAGTAAAGAAAAACATGAGCTTACATTCACAATAAGCCACTGTGATGATGTTAATGACTTTCCACTAGCAAAAGTACTAACAGATAAAGTCCTTTGTGATGAACTTTGACTTGAAGCAACATTGAAAGTTGTTTCTTTTTTCAAATACAACTTAACATACTCATGATATAAAGTATACAACTTGTGCTTCACAATTTTCAACTTTGCTTCAATAGCCATTGAATCAAGACCAAGCTTTGTATAACAGAATCTCAAAAATCCAAACTTGAAATGAGGATCTATAACGCACCCAAAGGATAAAACAGTGCTATAATCACTCCAATATTTATCATTTTTTTCATTTTAGTTGTCGTGACTCTAATTGTCTCATCTTCATTAATCACATTGTTAATAAACAAACATTGAATTTTCCACACTTGCATGAAATACAATTTGGACGTAGGATAAGAAGAACCAAATATCAACTCAGTGATTTCATAGAATAGATGCAAAAATTCACACATTTTTTCACCTGTATCGCATTCTTCATTAGTAGGATAATTCACATAGCCTTTATTTTTAAATACAAGACTATTAAAAGCACGTCGGTACAAAAGTGCACTCTTAAGCATAAAAAAAAATAGAATTCCACCTAGTAACAACATCTAAACACAAACCCATCTTGGTATTAATACCACCCATTTTAGCAACACAATCTTTGAAAGCCTTCATTCTTCCCTCCGACCCCTTAACATACTTGATGCTTTCTTTAATTTTATGAATACTACTACCAACAACTTTCAACCCCTCTCGAACAATAAGATTTAAAATGTGAGCAACACATCGGATATGAAAATAATCACCACCACACAATAAACCATTAGAATGCAAAAAAAGTCCATCCTTCAAAGAGTTTTGCATTTTATTATTAGAAGATGCATTATCTAAAGTCAATGAAACAATTTTCCGTTCAATCCCCCAATCTTCCAAGACACTATAAATTATTTTGGCCATTTCACACCCAGAATGTGGAGGACGAATATGGTAAAAATTCAATATTTTGGTCTGCAACTTCTAATTTTGATCAACATAATATGTAGGCAATGCAATATAACCGTCTGAAGTGCAAGAAGTCCACATATGTGCAGTCAAGTTTATTCTAATAAGAAGTTTAGACAAAACATGTTTCAACTTTAGCTTATCATTGTCATACAATTTCTTCACATTCAAAGTGACAACACGCCTAAATGGTATCTTAGCTTTAGGAAACAAATACAATATCAATTCCCTAAACCTCTTATATTCAACAAAAGAGTATGCGAGATCATGTTCAATTATCATCACAAAAATCTTCTCATCTAACACCTCTTGATCAATTATTTTACTTCTTAATTTTTTCAAGTATGATCAAGCACAAGTTTCCCAACATTGGACTCTGCAATTGAATGTGGCTTTTTCTCACATCTTGTCATATGACGAATTAAATTTGAAGTTCCACTCAAACTTCCATCGCCCACAAGGTCTTTCTTACAATACTTATACTTGGGCCTCAATTTTCCATCAGGATGTCTAACAAGTTTGTCAAAAAAATTCCACACACCAGATGAAAGATTGCTAGACCTTTTAGACTCATTAGGTTGATCTTATTCAATTTCATTAGGTGATATTAATTTCATATACTTCAACATTTTCATCCAACAAAGCCTCAAAAGAATCCATAGGTGAATAATTAAAGCTAAAATAATTAAATAAAAAATTTCGTATTAGGCTACTACAAATTAATTAAGAATTTACAAATAGAACACCCATAGACATTATAAAACAAGAACACATATGCTGCAATGACTGGTGCAATGTCAAGTAAAGGGATTGGCTATATCTATATCAAGCACATTAGCTCCCTATTTGTCAAGTCCAAATTCAATAAATAAAAAACACATACTCATACATCTTTCCCCATTAACAATAACAATTCATGGAGCCTGTTGCTCCATCAGAAATTCAGGATCAACAGTTTGCCAAAACTCATAGCCTGATCAAACACAAGTAGCTTATTTTTGTCAAGAAGCTATAAAACCATTAAGCATCAAATGTAAAGTAGCTATCTAACTAAAGTGATGAAGCTTCTCATACGTCATCAAATTAATTGTGGTGAAAAAAATAAATTCAAAGTTGACCTCAAGTTATAGAATATTGCTAAAAAAAATAGAAACTTTGTCACTCACTGAAGATGGGATAAGGAGTTTTCTCATTCCTCAAAATTGAAACCCAGTGCTTGATCAACGGATGAGAAGGCACATACACCTTCAAAAATAGAACAAACAAAGAAATCAATCAAACAAGACACCTCGGAGAAATCACCAAATACATCATCTCTCTCTCTTGCATAGTTACACTCACACCCACATAAGCATAAATTTGGAGGTCGACACACGAGTTTGAGGTTTGAATTAGAGGCATGAGCACGAGTTCAAGACGCACGAGTTTGAATCCGGAGTCTGTAGCCATGTAGGTGCACAATGTCGTCGATGCGACAACCATAGAATATGCGGTGGTGAGAGGACCACGATGAAGTTTTGAGTGAGCGATGATAGTGAGCACGAGTCTAGTGCGACGCGAGAGGAAATGAAGAATAAGGGTTTGGTTTGTGAGCACTGTTGGATATAGGGGGGGTAGCAAGAAGATGAAGATAAAGAAGAAGCTTGTGCCTTAGAAGAAAGTTTTGAGTTTTTCACATGCCAAGGAATTTTTAATTTGATCAAGTGCATGAGAAACTAATCTTATGATCCTTGCATTGTATGAACATAATCATTAAACTTGCATAAATGATTTCATTAAAGCATTAAAGATATTCATGTTTTCAAAAGAAACTAATTTCTCATGGCTAAGTTTTTGAAAAAACGAAATCTCACTGCTTTAATCGATTCACAACAATTTAATTGATTACAAGTTTCTATTTTAATTCTGAAAAAGCCATGAAGAACATTTTAATCGATTATCATACTGTTGTAATCAATTACATAGTACAAAATGAAAATCATGTTTTCCTGTTTTAATCGATTACCATGAATCATAAGCGATTATTGAAGTTCATTTTTTATATGTGCTTGAATGACTTAATCAATTACCACATTTTGTAATCGATTACATAAGTATATTATAATATTGTGTTCGCCTGCTTTAATCGATTGCCACATATTGTAGTCAATTACATAAGCTTGTTTCAAAACTAAATCCACCTGCTTTAATCGATTACCACAATATGTAATCGATTACACAAGCTTGTTTCAAAATTAAACCTGTCTGCTTTAATCGATTACGACTCGGATTAATCGATTAACTTGCTCGTTGCATTTTCCCAGGTTGTGCTAAGAACATTTTAATCAATTATTTGGTAATTTAATTGATTAATATGATAATTTAATCGATTACTTGACGCTTTAATCGATTACATTCTGTTATAAAAGTTTGTTATAAATAGATTGAAGGCTTGTTTGAAAACTTAACTTACAGACTTCGATTTTTCTGAGCATATACAAGCCTTCTCAAAGTTAGAAAGAATTTTTTGAGTTAGCAAAGATTCCCACTCTTTAATCTTCATGGTGTATTGAAAGATTTCTTGGACAAGATTTTCAAAGATATTTTGGAGAGAAAGTTCTGAATTTGATTTCTGCATTTCAACTCTGATTGGTAAACCATATTCATTCATATTCATTGGATCATCAGGTTGTCTCTCTCCATTATCTCATGTTGTAAATTCGTTTTTGTTCTTGATAGTTTGAAATTATTATAAAGGAAGCTTTTTCTAGAGTGGGTTTCTCTAGAGGAAAGAGTAGAGAAGGGTTATCTATGTCTTGATCATTAGGAATCTAATAGGGTTTTAGATTTATGTTCTTTATCAAGGTTTGATAAAGAGTGATTGTTGTAAAGCTTGTAAGAACTGAAATTGATAATAGTGGAACTCTAATCTAGTGTTGATTAGAAGAAATTGGATGTCGCTTCTCTTGAGAAGTGAACTAGTATAAATTCTTGTGTTGTTTTATATTCTTTAATCTCTTCTTGTTATCTTGATCATTGATTCTTGGAGTTATATTCATTACCCAACAAGTTCTATTTTTAGCAATTGTTTTCTTGGGCTGAGTGGTTTGATTAATTTGAAGTATTCTTGGTTCTATTGTGATTAAGATCATATAACTCTAATTTTCTAAAAAGTTTTAAAAGGTCAAGTTTAAACCAATTCACCCTCCTCTTGGTTATTATGGGTATTCCTATTGTTTTTCAAGCACGAATGCAACACGAGAGGAAATGAGGAATAATGGTTTGGTGACTCTGGTCCCTGAACCTGACCCTGACCATGAGTGCATGAGACTGAGTTAGTGACAACAAAATGCACAACTACATAGTTTAACAGACTAGTCTGTGAGCTCGCAAATTAAGCATGCAAAGTCTGCGTGTTTCACATATCGAGCTCAAAAACCACCTATAGTTATATGGGCTTTTATAAAATAGGTCTGTTATCCACGAGGTCCACGGACTTAATAGATCGACTCGTGGACCTGAGCCCATATACCTACCCCTAATCCATTGTGACAAAAACATCCAATGTTAGATAAATTGTTTTAAAATTACACCAAATCAATAAATAGTTTTCTTTTTTAACCCATTTTGATCGATAAGTCTTCCAAAAATGTGTTACAAATTTAAAGTTGAGGGTTACTCAATTAGAAGACATTATATATACGAAGAATATGAGACATTGAAAATTAAAGAAACATGTGGTGGTTTCCCAAGGAAAAGTAAGGAGTGAATCTATATGATTATGAAGCTACGATATACTTGAATAGTTGAACCTATAATTGGTTACAACTTGTCATACCCTAATTTTGTCTGGGGAAAAAAATAAAAATGATGATAAAAAAAAGGGAAAAAAGGAAATAAAAAAATAATAACAAGTGTTAAAAAAAAGGATAACAAAAATACATAAATAAATATACATATAGCAGTAAAAAAAATATATATATATATATATATATATAAAAAAGAAAGAAAAAGAAAAAAAAGAAGATAACAAAAAGAAAAAAAAAGCAGCAAAGAGCAAAAAGAAATGAAAAAGGGCCATAAGGCCCATTAGGTTAAGAAAACCTAGGTATAAAGCAAAAAGGCAATGGTAGAAAATTAATTACAAGAGAGAAGTCAGGCATGAATCCCGAGGGGACAAGAGGAGAAAATCAAGGAGTGATTTTTGATCATCTCCAACAGAAAAGTGGGTTTCCTCAAGTAGTCACCCTCCCTTCCCGCATCCTTCTTTTTCTTTATTTTCGTTACTTCTTCTTATCTTTTCTTCTTCTTCTTCTTCTTCTTCTTTTGTTGTTTTTGTTTTCACTCATTCTTCATGGATTGTTGATTATTTCGTTTAGAGGAAGGAAATGCTTGTGATTTGTTGTAGATAACTTCATTATTGTTGTTATGTTTGCGTTTTTTTTTCTTTTTTGTTTCTCTTCTATTTCTTTTTTCTTCTTTTTCCGTTTTTCTATGATCACCACCGTGGCTAACCACCGCCCCCTCACTGTCGGTCACACCGTGGTGGCCATCCCACCACCATCCCTCATCATGGTGGTCTTGGAATGTCACGAATCCACCATGGAAGGGAGGTTTCAAGCTTTTCGCGAAGCTTTTCCATGGCTGTTGTGCCAAGATGGAAAAAACGGGTTGGACTGGGCCACGCGACCGGTTCTAACCCTAAAAAATTGCTTTTTGCACCCCACATTTAATAAATACACCCCCGAAAACTAATCAAATAATGCTTTCTATACCCCACATATTCATGAATAGACCTCCTCATTTTGGGCTTAAAAAATAATGCTGTTGGGCCTGGCCCACTTAGCTGTTAGGGCTTGGCTCACTTTCAAGAAGACATATAGTTACTGTGTACACCATGCTTTTCATAACTACACACCAATGAACTGTTGGGCCAGGCCCATTCAGAAAACATTTATTACTATTTGCACCACCTATTTTACAATTGCACCCCTTATTGCTGTTGGGCCTAGCCCACTTTGGAGCAATGCGTGATGCTATATACACCTCCCATATTCATAACTGCACTCTTGTTTGTTGGGCCTGACCATTTTGTAATTAAATAACTTCTTCTGATTGCACCCTGTGTCTTATTGTATGCACCCCTAATTACTAAGTGCACTCCCCACTTTTATTTTATCCCTTTCTATTTCCATTTTGGTTTAATTGATTACGTAATGTTATATGTCAATTATTCTTTTTTTTTATATAGTACGCACTTATGTTTCGTGCACTCCATGCTGGGTCTCTGACTCGCTTGGTAGTGTTTCAATAACACGTGGATAGATTTTGTGAAAATCATGCTGGGTCTCCGACTTGCTTGATTTTGTAGGATTTACCGCAAATTCAAAATCTTTTCTAAAAAAAGCTAAAAATACCCAAATAAAAGACCACTCAATTCCTTTTTTTTCTTCTCAAAATTACATTTTACTTGAGATCGCTTCAAGTCCAATGCCTTAAGCGATTCTCTCTGCCCCCTTCAAAATTCAACGTCTCTTCAAGGTCCAATGCCTTAAGTGATTCTCATTGCTTTTTCTTCAAATTCAACGTCGTTTCAAGGTCCAACGCCTTAACGACTATTTTTCACGCAATTGAAACACATCTTTCAAAAAGAGGATAAAATCAATCCAACACACAAGCTTTTTTTAAAAAGAACTACGTAAGTCTGATTTCCTCATTGTACTTGAGGATACGTAGGAGCGAGGGCAAACCCCTTGTCGACCTAAAAAACTAAAAAAGAAATTATAAAATCTTCTTTTCTAAAATTAAAAAAATTTATTTCTTTTTCAAATAAACAAAAATAAAACAAGCATATTCATGTTCTTAAGGGAAGATAAATAATTTAAAAAGTCACTTTATTTTTAACACAATCGATTAAAGGCTGTCGTCTTCGTGACGGACGCGTGGGGTGCTAACACCTTCCCCGTGGGTAAATGACTCCCGAATCTTTTATTCTCTAAAATTGTAGATCATGCCTTATCCTTTGATTTTTCCGACGTTTTCCTTAAATAAACGTTGGTGGCAACTCCCCTCTAGTTTTCCCTTTTTGGGGAAACTTTTTCTTCTTTTTTCCATCGTCGTCCCCGTCGTGGCCGGATGGGTTGCGACACAACTTATGCAACTCAATTCCATGTCTACATTGACCCTCCTCTACGGGTCCAAATCTTGTTTAAATATCTTTTAAGGGTGTTGCTATTACTACCACAATTGCTAATGACATTAACCACATGTGGTAATGACATTACCCACATGGGTGCCTTTCAACTGTATTATGAAATTATCCCTTAGGCGGAAACATAGTGAAATCATATTTCTGTTTCCTATATGCATGGGGGGAGAAAAACAAATGGCAATGGAAACATGATTCTATTGTACAAGTATGCAACATAATTGTATTTCCGTTGCACATATGGGGTGGAAAAAAAGTAATGGAAATATGTTTTCGTTGTTATACATTGCACAATGGAGTCGTATTTCCATTGCACACACTAAGTACAACAACAAAATCGTATTTTTGTTGTTGGCTCAACATCAATGATTTCGATCACCATCCCAAACCCACCTTCCCAAACAATAACAACAAAAGTTGCAATAGAAAAAGGGGGACAAGGGGCGAGCAGATCTTAACGGTGTGCGACAAGGGGTGCATAAATTTCGGTGAAGATGTCAACGTTGGTGGATCAACGACCCGGGTGAGATGGATGAGGATGGAGTTGCACGTGGTGGTTGGTGGAATGGGATGGGTCGCGCGGGGTGGTTGGTGGAATGGGATGGGTCCCGTGCGGTGGTGGTGGACGGTGGTGAGGGATCGAGAATTCTGAGGGGAAGGGGAAGGGTGTAGGGATTTGTTGAGTGGGCAAGAAAGGAATTTCCCAATGTTGGTAGTGCTAATAGCAAGGGTAGGTAGTGTGAATAGAAGTTCCCATCTTTTAAACTAGCCCACTCACATGTTGGATTGAGTTGAGCCAACTCATAATCTTTTACCACGACATTTACTTTTTGCACTTCACCACTTGCTTCCTACACTTTCCATTTTCATTGTGTGGACAAAATTATCCTTAATGAGTTTCAACACTCCCTTCCCCCAAATGTATTCTAGAATACGTATTCCATAATAAACTTTAAAATCTCCAAATGTGTTTTGACTAAAATGCTTTCTAGAATTCCTATTTCATAAGCCAAAAATCAAAAGTTTGGTATTACAGAATAAGTGTTCTGTAACACATTTTTGGATTCACAAGTGTATTATGGAATGAGTATTCCATAATAGATTTGAAATCCTCCAAATGTGTTTTGGAATACGTATTCCATAAGCCAAAAATCATAAGTTTTGTATTACGAAATAGATGTTCCAAGGCACATTTCTAGACTTACAAGTGTATTATCAAATTAGTATTTCATAATAGACATGAAATATCCAAATGTGTTTCGCCTACTCCGTAGAAGCTAAACACCCACACCATAACAAAACAAAAGTCAAACACTCACTTGCCTTTGCAAGCGTCGCACCTAGAAGGTGACTAAGGGAAGTGCATCGCGTGGGTGAAGGCAACAACAAGGTCGCATTGGATTGCTGACCTACGGAATGGGGTTGCTGAAAGGGGATTGCCGACTCATTTGGAGATTTTAAGTCTATTATGAAATATTTATTTCATAATACACTTGTAAGTCCAACAGTTTACTACAAAACTCCTATTTCGTAATACATAACTTTTGATTTTTGGATTATAAAATAGGTATTCTGGAATATATTTGGGGGAAGGGAGTGTTGAAACTCTTTAAGAATAATTTTGTCCACATAATGAAAATGGAAAGTGCAAGAAGCAATGGTGAACTTCAAAAAGTAAATGCCTTTATCCACTTTAGAACATATATAAAAGGCCCAAAGGACTAAAAATAGTCCACAGTTCTTTTTACTGAAAAACGCAATTCATCATTCCTGCAAGTTGTGGTCCATAAGATTAAACCTCTTCCCCTATGGGTATAAAAAGTTATACTAAAGAAGTTGACAAAAAAAGGACTAAAGAAATTCGGGTTTTGTACTACAATAGGACATGACGACTGGGTTACAGTTTTTGCCTTAATACCATTCTTGTTATCACATAATAGAGATCTAAATTTAAATTTGTCTCCCATAAACAATCGTAATAACTATATTTTACTCGTTAAACACATATAAACATTTTAAATAAATTTGTGCAATAATTAATTATAATGTCAAAATTAATATTTCTACTATACATTAAAAATATTCAGAATAAATGTTTAATACCCAAAGATAAATTAATATAATTAATTTTACTAACAAATAAATCAAACAATATTCAAATTATGAGTGCGAGATCAATTCTAAACCTATAGCTACTCATGAAAGATGGATTGAGTTAAGTGCCTGCATGAGTGCTAGTCCGGATGAAAATTTTTAGTGTACATACATTGTATTATAATAGTCAACATTTATAATATATTAATATTATTATTTCATTAGCTTTGTGCTTGCAATTGAATTGTTAAATTAGTTCTAAAATTTAGATCTTTTATTGAGAATGTTTCATCAAGCCTTCAAGGGTTACCAGTATCACTGTTGATATTGGTTGTCAGCTATTGTTTTTTATTTTTCTATAAGGACCCTTTGCTTTGTCCATGAGAAAAAAATGAGAAAGATAGATAGTAAAGAAAATAATACTACTTTTTAGATAGATATATTTAAATATTTTTCTAATGTTTGATTGTTTAATCAACATGATCTTTTCATTTTCCCTTTCTCCTTTTTCACATCCACCAGTAACTTCCACTCATTACATAGTGTAGTTTTCAACTTAATGATTACCAGTTTATGCTTATTCATCTTCAACATGGAACTTCTCGAATTCAAATTCAATGTTCAATTCATGTCCTCTAGTAATTTCTCCTCCAAAAGTGCTTCTTTCTAACAACAAGATTTCAATTCATATAAAGACAACAAGTCAGATGACTATACTATGATCCACTTCTCACGTCATATCAACTTCAAAGCATCAAGGGATTATCCAATGTAATTCGTGCACTGCATACAGAAAACTCCAGTAATACCAATGGGACCTACACAACTCAGAAAATGAAACATAAAAATAAAAAGAGAGAACTTATATATTTAATTAATTATACAGTAACTTCCTTTTGCAACAAAACCGACCAATAGTTTTCCTGGAATTGGAAAGCACAGCATGTTTCCTTTTCCAACTAATTAAAAATGTTAACATGTGTCGAAAAGTTACTGAAGCAACATAGAAAATACAATTGATCATATGAAAGACTAAAAATGCAAAGCCATTTGAAAATGTCTGGCCCTCAATGGTTTATGTGTATGTGTGTGTATCTTTATGCACCTACACATATAACACATGTATTTGTTATATTGGAGCAGGTCATGGAATAAATTCGATGGGTACCCTCCAAAACATAATGTCTGTCCCTCCTCATATACTCTAATGCTCCCCGTGCCCTAAATGGGACACCGTGGCACCTCAGAACAATGTAGAAGCCATAATGTGGCTGCAGAAGATAATGTTTTTTCTAAAATGGATGGGGTACAATCAAATCTGGAAAAGGCTTTTTTGCAATATCCATTCATCATAGTCATCAGATAAAGTGTGGGATATACTATCATATATGAAATATATATACATTTATACAAATGGGAAAACGTTGCTGAAACTAATAATTATATTCTCCTCTTTTATTGTCTTTTCTTTTACTTTTATTGTCTTTTTATATATAAAAAATTCCTTGTAGAACGTTGACCTCTTGTGTCTTTTTATTGTTCCTGTGCGTTGGCTACTAGCACTGTCATCACCCTGAGACACTGAACATAGTTATATTATTCAGAGTCTTCCATATACGTTCGTAAATCTTATTCACACATATGGGCGGTGTGGATGTGGACCTATAGTCTAAGACAAAGGATGTGATAAAGGATATTGATTAAAAAATTAAAAAGAAAAAATAATTATTATATAAATTATAGAAAAATATAAATAAGATTATAAGTAATGCAATTTTTTGTTTTTTAATAAAAATATTTTTATTTCAAGTTTCTTAATCAATATTTTTAAGATATTGGTTAATTTTTTTCTACTAAAAAATGCAAATTAAATAAGGAAATCTAAACTAAAGTTCCATTCTTAAATTACCCTTTCTCGACCCACTTACTTGCAATTCTGATTTCTTTATAATCCATACAGCCAGATAATTTTTTAATATTCTTTTGCGAGATTTAATATAAGTTAGAAAAATGAAGATACCAAAATGTCGTTCCAACCAAACAAATAGGACAAGTATTATTGTGCCAAAGCTAGTTTGTTGCTTGAGCCATTCAATAGTGGGAAATTAATTATATTAGGAGAGTATAGCACGGTATACTATGTTGAATTTGTAAGTTTTTCTAAATCTCAAAGTAAGTATATGACCCTTTGAATGACCAAAGCATTACGAAATCGTCTATAATTAACAACTATCAAAATTGAACTGAGGGTGTTTTTAAAAATAAAAACGTGCTAAGCATGAAAGTGAAAAAAGAAAAAAAAAGAATTTGCAGCATATACTAGGTATATAAATTTAAGGTATTGGAAACATCAAAGGTGACTTGTAAACATGCACTCATTGGGGCATTGATTCATTTTAACTAATGATGAAAAGGATGCCAAATATATAGATTATAGAGGGTGTGCTACTCTCTAAGCTCCTTCTCATCAAACACTTTCTCACTTTGGAGGCATATACAGGTGAGACACATGAGGGTCCCAACATCCACCAAAATCCTCCAATGGAATTCATGCGCGTTTGGGTCGACTGTCCCATTCATTTTGGTAGACCTAGTCGAACCGCCCCAACCAAAGGGACCATACACAATAAACCATCATTTCTCATAATTCTTAGATAACTTTCCCAATTTGGGTATTTGATTCCATGCTCGATGTCTTTGTAAAATTAAGATACTAATAAATCATTGATTTAAATGGTATTGAACTTATTTTGGTAAATAAGGTTTCAAATAAATCTTGAGAATAAAAAAATATGATTAAAAAAATCTCATTAAAAATGATGAATCGGATTAATCTAACAGAAATTAATCATCAACAATCAATAAAATGATTATAAAAAAATATATTAAAAAATAAGCATGCACATTTTCAAAATATAGTTATATATATATATATATATATATATATATATATATATATTACATTTTAAGTGTATAATTTTTTTAATTAAGATCTATCTCTCATTTATCCATTTCATTTGCCCAATTTTCTGCCACGTTGCCCCTTTACAAGGAAAAGAAACTCAACATAAAGTGACTCACCAATCATCTTCATCCCCTCCTTCTTCTCTTATCTCCTAACAATTGAATTGATGTTTGGATTTTCGTCCAATATGTGGTGTTAGGTATTTCAAGACAAAAGTTATACTCCTGATTCATTCGTAAACGTTATTCTGAAACTTGCAAACAGACACTCAAACATATACTAAAACAAAATAACTTTGTTCATCTTCATATCCATTTTCTTCTTCTTTCTTGAAAAATCACAACTTCATATCCATTTTTTTGCTCAACCAAGTGGCTTCCACCCTCTCAAACATTGTTGGTCCATGTAACAATTTTAGGCAGAACTCAAACTTAGAGCTGAAATTTAAGTTTTTTTTATCATTAAATATTAGTTGTCAGTGGTTAGTTTTTTTTGTTAGTAAAATCAAACTCATAATTTTTTTTCTCTCCCTTTTTTTTATCATTAAGTTAATATTATAACTCCGAACTGAAACTTAAATGAGATATTCAAACTGTCCTCAAGAATACATTAATCAATCCACGATCTTTTCTAATAAGTGCATACATTAAAACGCACCAGTTAATTTCTACTTAAGTGAATATTCGTGAAATTTTAAATTTTGAAAATAATTAAAATGTAAAATAAAAATTCCATAAGGCTTATTATTGCTTACGTAGGGAGCTTATTTTTTAAAAATATATAAAATATCTTTTGACAGAGGACACCTTTTGTGCGGATTTGACGAAATAGTTTACATACTGTTCTGCTCGGTGAGAACAGAAATGTTCAACACTGGTGTTAGAGGGTTTGATGTAAGATCAGACTCTCTCTCTTAAGAAGCTTACGGGAACAACGCAACTTAAGGAAGATGAAGATCACAACGGACACGATGAAGCAATTGGTGTGCTGTGTGTGTCGTGTGAATGGAAAGAGAGAGTCAGAATTGTGTGTGTACCTTTCACCATGGGATGCGTTGTATTTGTAGGATTCTAACCTGGACTCTGAGAGCAGACGATAGAAGTCCAATATCTTCTTCCGTGATATGTGGAGATACTGATAACGAGAAGATAACAATTATATTTTCTATCCTCTGATGATTATCCCCTTGCCGTTAATAACAGATTTGATGAAGATTTAAATATTTGCCGTTAATATATGTTTTATCTTTTATCCGTAACAGATGCCCCTCAGCCCGGTCATCTAGTATTCTTGATGACTGGGATGCATAATGGGACCGATGAAGCTTTGAGCCGATCTCAGACGAGTGACACCGACCTCGCATAGGGCCGACCTTGCGCATGGCCGATCTCGTAGATGGCCGACCTCGTACCCGGCCGACCTCGTATATGGCTGACCTCGTGTATAGGGGTCCGAATCGAAATGACCGATCCTTTTAACCTCTAAGTTACTTCCAAACTAGTCCGGCGCCGAGCAACGTCTTGTCTTTTCGAACAGTCTGACCATTAGAAAATGAAGCGATTCTTTCCCCTGGTACCGCCACGTGTCTCGATGACAACCTCTGTCGTTTCACACTTCATTCATCTCTTTTTTGTAATAATGACGTAACCACCATTCCCACGTCCTTCAATGTCTGTCAGTTATTACTCCCCACGTTCTCTTTTTGAATTTCGACGGTTACTTTTTCAATTAATGGGCTTGTAGCGTTTTATCTTCCCCTATTGTCTTGTTCTGTATTTCCCCTTTGTTCTCACAACTTCTGCACTTTCATCCTCTCTAGCACCTGAATCGTCTGCCCCTTGTTGTCTTCCTTCCGCCACTCTCTATTCCAGGTATTCTTTCTCTTCTTTCCTTTTTATCCACTATCATTTCTTATTTTTCGTCTTTGTTCTACGTAATCCTGGTTTTGATAGCCTCTCGCAGTTTCTACTAGCTTCTTGTTAGTCCGTAATCTTCTGCAAATTCCATCTGTTTCCTGTAGTTTTTTCATTTTCATACATTGTAGTGTAGTGTCTTCACCATGAAATATACACCTAAGGAAGAGGCAAGGATCCGCAGAACAATTCCCCCTCGTACTGCATTCTGGTTATTTGGACTTCCCCTTTCTGATGAGGAAAAGAAAAAATCCCTTCTTAGGGTTCCGTCTGCCCCCGGTAGTTCGCAACCCCCAATCTCTCGAACCCTTATTCCTTCTCAAGTAGGGTCTTCTAGGTTTGGATCTTCATCACGTCATAGGTCTGGTCTGCTTTCCCTAGAGCGTATGGTTCCTCCTAAGTCCCCCGTCCCTTCGAGTATTGCCTCTGGAAACAATCCTAGGTCCCAATCCCAATTCGAAATTCGGTATGAACCTTGTGAAAAATGTGTGGAAGAATTCATGTATTTGGCTAACATAGACCTGGATAGGCAAGCCGGTGACTTACTAGATAATTGCCGACACAATCCTATTAGAGTCCTCAAACCTATCGATGTGCCGCCATCGAGTTTAGATGTTAATGTGCCGAAGTTCGTGCCAGCTCGGACTTTGCCAACTCTTAGTCCTTTGCCGATCCGCCCACCAGGTACTTTACTAATTGTTGTTTTTCTTTACTGTCGTAGGTAATTATGGATTCGTCTCGTATTGGAAATGTTGAGGAATCTGCCGCCGGGCCTCGTTCTCAAAATGTCTCTTCTATTTTATCAAATAGGTTTCCATGGGTCACCCATGAAGTATTAGGGTACACCTCAGTGTTGGATTCCGAGAGCCTTGCTCTAGTTCCACCCAAGGTCCAAGAAGGGTTCTACCTCTGCTTACCCCGCCCGGGAGAACCTGTTTGTTCTGCCCGCGAAGGAAATGACCTCGACTTCTTTTTATTTTACTTAGATGTAATCACTGAAGTAGGAATCCGTCTTCCCTTCACCAATTTTCAAATACAAGTGTTAGATCATCTTCGGGTTGCCCTTTCTCAGGCTAATGGTTGGGCTTTTATGCGAGCTTTCGAGACTCTGTGCCAGAAGCTCGAAATTCCTTGCACTTGTCCTTTATTCTTTTATTTCTTCACTGTTTATACTGGCCGATCAGGTAAAGAACCCACTGAACGGAAAGGGTGGGTCTCTTTCCGAGGTTGTAAAGACCGCGATTCCAATCGCCGGTTGTTTTCCTTGTTTTCTGAATCTTTTAAAGGTTTTAAAGATAAATTCTTTAAAGTTGTCGCTGTCCCTGGCCAACATCCCTTCTTTTTCAACTCGTCCGGTTCTTCTTTAAATCCGTGGAAGTTCCCATTGTATTGGACTTCTACTCATTATGACTCTCCTCCCGCTTTTTATAGAACTGTTAAGGCCCGATTGTCGGATTCCGATGCTGCTTCCACAACTCGGATATTATCGTGCAGGGATTCAGGGAACTTGGCTCCGATAGCCTTCGATATCCAGTGCGGTCAGTTTGGACCTCTTAATGTAGTTCGAATATTTTGTTTATTATTATTACTGATTACTTATCCTAACTGTGCAGCAATTGAGATGGATGCCATCCGCATTCCCCAACACCTTGCGGCTCTCAAGACCAGGAAGAGGCGCAGGTTAGCGGAGAAAAAGGGTAAAACTTTAGCTAGTGAGCCCAGCCATGCTCCGACCTCGATTACTCCGACTGAAGATGCCCATCGGGATTCTCTGCCGAGCTCTCCTCGGGCTTCTCAGCCGAGCTCCCCTCCGGTGGCAGCCATCCCTCTTGAGATTGTGGATGTTGATATGGCGGAGGTTGCTTCTGAAGCTCAAGAGGTCGCTGTGGAGACCATGGAGGTCGCTCTCGAGACCCCGACGGTTGTTTCCGAAGCTGCTGCCTACATAGGAGTTTCAAACTCCAGGCCTGACTCGCCCAAGGAGCTCGTTCAATTGCCCCCTCAGTCTCTTTGGGACAAGGGCGTCACCCCCGAAGTCTTTGAAGTTGTTCGGGCGCCCAAGAAATATTCCGATGTGGCCCTCTACCCGGACTCCGACCTGGAGGAGTTGAGCTTAATGTAGTTAGCTTGTCTGAAGAGCGCTTCTCTACTTTGGAGTCTAGCTTCTCTCAACAAGAAGGCTGCAAGGGGAGCAGCCAAGCTTGAAGCTGCAAAGAGGAACATCCAGGGACTCCAATAGGAATTGGACCGAGCTCAAGCGAGCGCGGCAATCTCTGTTGCCGAGCTGGAGGCCTCCCGTGCTGATATTAAGGAGGCACGGGAGTCGTCGGCCAAACTCGTTGTCGAGCTTGAGGCTTCTCGAGCCGAGGCTAAGGAGGCGTATGAATTGACGGCCAGGCTAACCGTCGAGCTTGATACTTTCAGAACTCATGTTGCAGTTCTTCAAGCTGAATCTGACTCTTCCCGGGTTCAACTTGAAACTCTCCGGGCTGAAAGCGAATCTTCCCGGGCTGCTATGGCCAATCTGGAACGCAGTCTCACCAAGGCTCGCAATCGATACAACGAGGTCAAACGTTGCTGTGATGAACTTTTTGCTCTTAACACGAAAAAGAATAAGGACGAGAACGATCTTATGGCCGAGCTCGCGTTTGTTCGTTCACAGTTAAAGAAGTTGTCCCAGGCTTCGTTTGATAACGCTATGAGCTAGATCCGCTTTTTGAACCCTGGTGTTACCTTAAACACCGAGGGTATGCATTTCAGGGCCTACGTCGGGGGCGACCAGCTGCTCATGGTCTCAGAGAGCGAAGATGAGAGCTCGGTGGGCACACCTGATGATGTTCCGTCTCCAGTCGGTGAAGATTGAAGGGCCGGAATGCCGATTTTATTTGTAATTACTGAACAATTGCCGCACCTTTATTTTCTTCTGACAATGCACAATTATCTTTGATTAGCATTATTTTTGCTTTGCTTTTCTTCTGGATCTTTTAGTTTTAATAACCGATCATCTATTTTGGGCCGGGACCATTGGTTGGGTGTTTAGATAGTTTCTATTCTGGCTCCAACGGCCAATTGCTTATTTTAGCCGAGACCACTGGTCGGGCGTTTTGGGATTATGTTCCCAACTTAGCAACTGTTTGCATTTGTAACATTAATACAGACGTAGTTCTTTCGGCCGAGCCGATGATTCATCTTATTTAAACGGTTATGTCGGCTTGATCAAGACCGAGATAATACAGAACAATGACTAAGCATTTAAAATCGTGCACAATAAGAAATACCTTATAATAAGGATTTTATTAATATTCTTCGAAGATTACAAGATTTTCATGATCTCAATGACTGATTTGCGCGGGTTTCACACTCCCGGATTTCATAATCAACTAATGAGAAACACATGATGCATCTTATTATGATTTGGTCTCCCATGACCCCGATGACGGGCTCGATAGCCAACTAAAGGGGAACACATAGTGAGACAATAATCCATGATCCCTATAATGGGCTCCGACGACCAATTAAGGGGAAACGACATGGCGTCCATGATTCCAATGACGGGCCAATGGCCAACTAAAGGAAAACACATGGACTCTCCTGACCATCCGGGTCAGCTATAATATTTCTTCAGCTTATCCGCATTCCACGTCCGTCTGACTTGTTTTCCTTCCAATGTGTGCAATGAATACGCTCCTCGTCCAAGATTTTGGACGATCCGATAGGGTCCTTCCCAATTTGCTGCTAATTTTCCCTCGCGGACGTTTCTATTGCCGATGTCTGCTCGTCGCAATACGAGGTCACCTTCCTCGAACGATCTTGCCTTCACCTTTTGACTAAATCTTTGGGCCAGCTTTTCCTTTCTATGTAAATCTCGGCTGTGGACGGCGACGCGGATTTCTTCTATTAAATCTAGGTCGGCCGCTAGCATCTTATTGTTGTCTTCCATCTCGGGTACGGGCTTCTTTCTCCAGGACGACTGGTCGACCTCCACTAGTATCATGCAGCCGTATGTTAGCCTGAACGGGGTCTCTCTGGTTGATGTTTGGGCCATAGTTCTATACGCCCACATTACATAATAGAGTTGTTCTACCCAGTTCGGACCAGCTTCATGCATACGTCTTTTCAATCCGTTAAGAATAACTTTATTTGCTGCCTCGGCCTGACCGTTGGACTGTGGGTGCTCAACGGAAGCGAAGTGGTGTTTAATCTGGAGGCCAGTCGTCATTGCCCTGAACTTGTCGTCAGTGATTGTGTTCCGTTGTCAGCGACGATTTCCGCTGGAATCCCGAACCTTGCTATTATGGTCCGCTCTAAGAACTTTTGTACCCGGGCCGAGGTAATCGCCGCAAGAGGTTCGGCCTCAATCCACTTGGTAAAATAGTCAACAGCTACTATTAACCACCTCATCTGTCCTTCCGTAGCTTTAAATGGCCCCAAGAGGTCCATCCCCCACTTATAAAATGGCCACGGGGCCGTAATTAAGCTGAGCTCGGATGGAGGAGCCCATAATATCTTTGCATGCTTTTGACAGCTGTCACATCTCTTGACGTGCTCTGCAGCATCAGCTTTCATTGTCGACCAAAAGTATCCTGTGCGCAGAGCTTTCAAAGCCAAAGCCCTTGCTCCCATGTGTTGGCCGTTGACGGTATAGCTCGTCATGTATCTCGGTGAGCACATAGTAACAGCGAAGTATGGAGACCTTGACGGTATAGCTCACCGTCAATGATCACATACATAGCAGCATCTCGGACCAACATCTTAGCTTCTTGTTCCTCGTCAGGCACTGTTTCTTGTCCTAAGTAATTTATGATGGGTCTCCTCCAATCGTAGTTGGTTAAAATAATCATTACGCAGGCGGGCTGGGCGACTTCCTGTTGGATGACCGATCTATGGTTGGCTGTTCCTTTCGTGCTAGCCAGCTTAGACAATATGTCGGCCTGGATATTTTCTTCTCGTGGTATATGGGCAACTATTACCTCGTCAAACTCCGCCATGATCTCCTTTACCTTAGTCAGATATTTGGCAAGTAAGGGTCCCTTGACCTGGTACCGTCCTTCAATCTGAGCCGACACGAGCTGCGAATCGGTGAAGATGTGGACCTTCAATGCTCCTTGCTCTTTTGCCTGCCTCAGACCGGCGATGAGTGCTTTGTATTCTGCCTGGTTGTTGGAGGTCGGGAAGTTAAGTTGCAATGATTGTTCCAGGGAAACGCCCTCGAGATTTTCCACAATGACCCCGGCTCCACTTCCCTTAGCGTTAGATGACCCGTCGACATAAACCTTCCACACTCGTTCCTTTTGGGTGGCTGATGTCGAGGTTAGCTTGACGACGAAGTCGGCCAAAGCTTGGGATTTGATGGCGTGCCGGGCTTCGTATTGGATGTCGAATTCTGAAAGCTGAATGGCCCAATTCATCATCCTTCTTGCCAAATCAGGCTTATGTAGCACTTGCCGGATGAGCTGGTTTGTTCGAACAATAACTGTGTGACTTTGAAAATACGGGCGAAGTCTCTTGGTCGTGGTGAGCAAAGCAAAGGCCACTTTTTCGAGGTTCTGGTATTGTAGCTCCAAGTTCTTGAGGGCTCGGCTTACGAAGTATATCGGTAGTTGAGACTTGCCTTCTTCTCGAACCAGCACGGCACTGATGGCCTCCTCCCCTACTGACAGGTATAGAATAAGTGCCTCGCCCGCTCAGGCCGGGATAACACCGGTGGCGAGGCTAGACATGTCTTGATCTTTTAAAAAGCTTCTTCACATGCCGAGCTCCATCCTACGCTGGCTTCTTTCTTTAACAGCTTAAAGAAGGGGAGGGCTTTTTCCGCAGATTTTGGGAGAAATCGGGTTAAAGCCGCCATTCTTCCTGTCAGCTGTTGGACTTCCTTTTTGTTGGCGGGAAATCGCATATCCAGAACGGCTTTACATTTATCTGGGTTTGCCTCTATTTCTCGGTGGGTCAACATAAAACCCAAGAACTTTCCCGCTTTTACTCCAAATGCACACTTCAACGAATTCAAGCGTATGTCATGCTGTCTTAACTTCTGGAACGTTTCCTCTAGATCCTGGAGATGGTTTCCTGACGCCGACGTCTTCATGATCATATCGTCGATGTATACCTCAATGTTGCGTCCGATTTGGTCCAAAAGACCTTGCTCATCATCTGTTGGTAAGTGGCCCCAACGTTCTTTAGGCCAAAAGGCATGACCTCGTAGCAATAATTTGCTTCAATACCTTGGAACGCCGTCTTCTCCTGGTCGTTTGGATGCATGGGTATCTGGTTGTACCCGGAATAGGTATCCATGAAGGATAGCAATTGGAAGCCAGCCGAGCTATCTACGAGTTGGTCGATGTTCGGCATCGGGTACGAATCTTTAGGGCAATTTTTATTTAGATCGGTATAATCAACGCAAACTCTCCACTTCCCGTTAGGCTTTTTTACCATGACGACGTTGGAAAGCCACGTCGTATATTGTATCTCCCTTACGAATCTTGCCTCCAAGAGTTCGTTGATATGTTTTGCCAAGGCTTGTCTTCTGTCCGGGCCGAGCTTCCTGTTTTTTTGTTCAACCGACCTCGATCCGGGATATACGGCCAGCTTGTAACAACAGAAAGTGGGTTTGATTCCGGGTATCTGGGAAGCCTTCCAGGCAAAGACGTCTTCGTTTTCTTTGAGGCATCGGATCAACTTATCTCTAACTTCAGAGTCGCCATGCTTACCTATTTTGGTAATCTGTTCGGGTGAGGCTCTGATCTGAACCTCCTCAAGCTCGTCTACCGGTTCCGGTCTCCATTCCTCGACTTCTTGCATGTCCAGTTCTACCAAGTTAATTGGTTTCCTTGGTCGTGCTTCGTTGGCTGACTCCTCTTTTTGGGTCCGAGGCGGGGAAGATGGGCCGACCTCAGTTTCCTTGATCGTGTTGTAGTAACACTGCCTTGACTCCTTTTGATCGCCACAAATCGTGATGACTCGGCCGAGGTGTCCGATCATCTTCATCTTCTGGTGCTTAGTGGACATCAGGATGTCCCACTTATGGAGCGTCGACCTGCCCAATATGATATTATACGGTGAAGGGAACTCGGCTACGGTGAATGTTACTCTTTCCGATCTGAATCCTTCCCTCGTCCCCAACGTGAGCTGGAGATCAATGACACCTTTCAGGCTGGTGCCCTCCCCGTTGAAGCCGTACAACATGGTCTGACACGGTTTCAAATCTTCCATCTTCAGGTTCATTTTCTTAAAGGCCGTCAAGTTGATGATATAAGCCGAGCTACCATTATCGACAAATATCCTTTTAACTCAGAAATTTGCCACGGTTCTCGTAATAACGAGGCCGTCTTCATGACCCGGCATGACTCCTTCCAAATCATCATTGGTAAAATAAATCAATGGACGATCGATTTTCTCGCCGCTCCTATCGGTTTCCACCTTGAATCGGGGTCGGTCTCTCACCGATATTACTTCCCTGAGGTATTTCTTTCGCTAGTTGGTGGTATCTCCTCCTCCCCCCATAGCTCCCGAGATGACGTTGCACTCGAACTCGGGCTCAGGAAATTCTTCATCATTTTTACTATTCTTGTCTTCTCGTGGCTTATTCTCCTGCTGTGCCCTTCGTTTGCCGTGGTGCCCCTGGGTTCGAATTACTTATTGACGTAGCTTGCCTTCTTGCACGAACTTTTCTATGGCATCCCTGAGTTCCCAGCATTGATCGGTCGTATGGCCCGGGATATTGTGGAAATCACAATACCTGGAATAGTCCAGCCCTTCTCTCTTCAATGTCGGGGGAGGTCGATCAACCTTTCTCATCTCGTTGAAGGCGACCTCCTTCCATATCTGACCACGGGGGACCGTTAACGGAGTGTATCTCTCATACTTCGGCTCATATCTTCCGAGCCTGGGTCGAAAGTCGGAAGCACCTCGTGGGGGTCGGCCAGCAAGAATGTTTGCGGGCTGTCGGCTGCTCTGTTCGAGGTGCATATTCTCCTGACGTAAGTTCTTCGGTGACGAGGGTTTCTTACCCTCCCTTGGCGCGGTGTTGGCAATCTCCATCTGTTCTAACTCCAGGTATTTTTTAGCTCTGACTCTGAACTCGTTCAGGGATTTCACGGGGTCCTTATAAATCGATTTAGCGAGCCGGGATGACCCGTTGAGCCCGACTGAGATGAGATAAATATGGACCTTCTCTTCTAATCCTTGAACCTGCAGGGCCGCCTCCTTGAACCGATCCAAATAACTCTGCAACGTTTCTCCGGGCTGCTGGCGTATCTTTCCCAGGGCGAATTCCAACTTCGGCTGTTTCTTGCTGGTTGCGAAGTTCAGTAAAATTTTTTGACCGAAATCCTCAAAGCTGTGGATGGACTTCGGCGACAAGGAATGGAACCAGGTCTGGGCGGCTCCGGTCAGAGTGGTAGCAAAAATGCGCGAGATGATAAGCTCGTCGATGCCCCTCACACACATCTGCATGTCGAATTCATCAATATGGACCTGTGGGTCCTGGCTCCCATCATATTTGGATAAGAACAAGCCGTCGAA
This sequence comes from Glycine tomentella, assembly GCA_007407185.1. Classification (NCBI taxonomy): domain Eukaryota; kingdom Viridiplantae; phylum Streptophyta; class Magnoliopsida; order Fabales; family Fabaceae; genus Glycine; species Glycine tomentella. The sequence goes on from PYAF01001934.1 coordinate 3,405,209, forward strand.
ATCTTCCAAGAACTGGGCGTCCACGATTATGTCGATGAATGGGCTGTTATTTTGATGACCTCGACGATACTTTCGTCGATATACACCATCAGCTGGTTCTGGGCGGCGCATGACTTCCGCAACTGGTCTCTCCTCTTCCTCATAGTTTGGTGGAATGGTCGACGAGGGATGGAGCGTTTCGTTATGGGAACGAGATACTCTTCCCTGGTTGGACTGGTACGTTGGTTCCCTATTGCCGATCTCGGCGGTGCGGGTCGGTGGCTCAGTTCTTGCATTATACTCCCTGCGGTCGGCATTTCTCCAACGTTCCTCCTCTCTTCTGTTACTGCGTTCTTCCAACTGAGTGATTAGTCGTTGAATATCTTCCTGGCGCTGGAGTTCGTAACTCTTCTCCAAGTTTTCCATCCGGTCCAGCAGAGACTGGAGAGCGTTCTGGATGAAGCGTTGAGAATTTCCTGGGTCCTCTTCTTGCAGTGGGCTGGCCGGTGCGTGTGCCGCCGGCCTGGATGAAGCAGTGTGGGAGAGTGCATCCTCTACTCCCATGTTCTCCGGAATCGCATTCCTGGGTGGTTCTTCGCGTCTAGCCATCTGGTGTCAACCATCGTGAATTGGTGGGATTCGAAATTTATCGTCCCCACAGACGGCGCCACTGTTCTGCTCAGTGAGAACAGAAATGTCCAACACTGGTATTAGAGGGTTTGATGTAGGATCAGGCTCTCTCTCTCTCTTAAGAAGCTTACGGGAACAAGGCAACTTAAGGAAGATGAAGATCACAGCGGACACGATGAAGCAATTGGTGTGTTGTATGTGTCGTGTGAATGGAAAGAGAGAGTCAGAATTGTGTGTGTACCTTTCACCATGGGATGCGTTGTATTTGTAGGATTCTAACCTGGACTCTGAGAGCAGACGGTAGAAGCCCAATATCTTCTTCCGTGATATGTGGAAATACTGATAACGGGAAGATAACAATTATATCTTCTATCCTCTGATGATTATCCCCTTGCCGTTAATAACGGATTTGATAGAGATTTAAATATTTGTCATTAATATATGTTTTATCTTTTATCCGTAACACATACATATTAATTAGCATTTCTGAAAAAATATATTTCTAGTCCTATGATCATCTGGGTTCTAGCACATAACTCTGTTGTTCTCTAACTTCTGGTCTTGCCTCCATTGATGTATGAATTGATTAATGCATGGAATATTACTAATTGGTATATGCAGAAGTCTGATCCACTGTAATTAACACTCTTGTGAGAGTAATTGTTAATAAAAATGAATAAAGTGATTAAAGTGATTCCGTAGCAAATATTTTATTACGATTAGTGTTCTAAGAGTATTAATTAATTAAAGAATCGAAAAGAAAAAAATTATTTTTGGAAATTGCATTTGGGTTGGTATGTAGTATAAATCATGGTTGTAGTGTATTAATAACACATTTCTTAAAAAAATTCTACTTTTAATTCCATAATAACTCATGTCCTTAATTAGAGTACTTATTAGCACTTATTTTCCTTTTATTATGACCTCTACTAATGTAATTATCAGCTTTTCTCATTTGAATATTATTAGAAATTTTAAATAATCACATAAAATTTCGATTATGAATCCATTTAATTAATTCAATTTACTTATTACATTTAAAACAAAATTATAATTATACCATATACAAACTGATATTCATATTCTTTACATGCTCCTATATACAGGCCATATCGTAACATCCTAATCCTACTGTCATTTTTTATATGGTCCGTATTGTGCTCATATCATGCACGATCCCGTAATTTCTATACAAGTAGTATCTCTTTAGTTTAATTATATTGTGAGTAAATGATCAGACAAATTTCATAGTTTTCTGAATAAGATGAATTCCTTATTTAAACACTCGCGTTAATTAGTGTTTAGAAAATAGGTTACGTGTAAAATATAAGTTGAAGAGATGTTAATTTCTTCTTTCTTTTTGATGATTTATGACCTTGGTAAAATATGAATTAGTAGATTTTACTCAATTAAGTTGCATTCATAATGAGAAATCTATACAAAACATTTGTGACAGTACTATTTCTCTTTTCTTTACAATTACTATGTAAACACGGAAAGCCAACTAGCCAAGACTTACAAGTTACAAGTTTGACTGAAGGTAAGGTGTACTTTCCGACGACTTTAAGATGAAGCTTGCTTCTTCGTTTGACTAGGTGTACGTATAGCTTCATTCATTTTCTCTCTTTGTTCATTTTCAGTGCTTAAAAAAATAGTTCTCTTTTGATCTTTCATTTTTGGATATGTATCATGAGTAGTTTTTATTTTAAAAATGAGAAATAAAAAAGAGATGATTTTTTGCAATGTCTAAAAATCACACCTACATATTTCAACAAATTAATGAAGAGCACAAAGAAAATATTTTCCTATGTATAAACTACGTACAAACATATTTAATCTATTATATAATATAGTTATTTCAGAGTAATTTAAAAAAAA
>PYAF01001934.1:3409327-3453395 GCA_007407185.1 Glycine tomentella
CCTCTTAATAATTGTAACTTTACCAATTTACTTGTGATATTTAGAATAAGACATAGTAATACTTATTCAAATTTTGGTTTACAGGATAATATCCTTTTTTTATAAAACTAAACTACATCTTATTTACCAATAATCCTCAAATAATACTAAACTAGTATTTCAACTGTGAATTATATGGGATAAATATTAAATTAATAATAAATAAATATTTTTGAATATGTAAATTATATTTTAGACTTATAATAATTTAAATTTTAATAAAAGATTATTTTTTAACTATTGGCAATGTTTTAAAGAAACTATATATGGAAATTCAATTTTGCAACAAAATAAAAGAAAATAGAATGAATGAAATATGTAGTTAAAAAATAATTGTATAGTAAGAATAAGGTGGTTTCTTAAAACGAGAGAAATCATTTAGTTTCTTAGGAGCTACAACAAGTTGTTTCTTTTTTTCTTTCTTGTTTGCAAGTGTATCCACTTCCTTTTCTCACTCAACAGTTTTAGTGGTCTCATCTTCAACCTTTTTCCGCATCACTACAGGCTTCTCTTGAGGTGTGATCATAATTCCACTCCTTGTAGTGATTGCATTGACATGCTCTCTTAGATTTACTATGGTATCACTAGGGAACTGCCCTTGAGGTCTTTCAGCAAGTTGCTTGGATAGTTGACCAATCTGGTTCTCAAGATTCTGGATGGAAGCATCCAAATTTTTGTGATGAGCTCTAGTTTCATTGATGAATGCATTGGTGGCCTGGATGTGCTCATTAGTGGTCTTTGACAATTGCAACATTGTCTTCTCCAATTCTGATGGCTCCTTAGGTGGAATGGGTGGAGGCTGCAAATAATTATTAGATTTATAATCCAAACCTCCTCCCTGAATCCTCCTCTGAAATTGTTACCCATAGCATGATTTGGATTTCTCTGAAAATTCTGCTGAGGTCTTTGATCATACCAAACACCATTTACTTGAACTAGATCTGCTCCTATCAGATTAGGACATTCATTAGTTTCGTGCTCTCCTTGGCAATATTCACATATAGCTGATTGTGCTCTTATTGATGAAGCTTGAGCTGCAGACACTTGGAGCTTATCAATTTTCTCGTTCAATTTAGCTAACTGTTGGGACAAAATTTTCTGTTCAGCTAACATTGCATCACTGCCTCCCAGTTGAATAAATTCTCGCTTTGGCTGAACAGTAATACTTTCATTCTCATTACGGGCTAATGAATCAATCAACTCATAAGTTTGAGCTATTGTCTTTGATCTAATTGAGCCTCCAGCTGCAACATTCACAATAAGCCGTGATTCAGGTGTCATTCCATTAAAAAAAAATACGTACCTTTTTCCCAACTGGCATGTCATATTGCGGACATCTCCGAATCAACTCTTGAAATCTGTTCCAAGCTGCACATAATGTCTCTTTCCCTTGCTGAATGAAATTGGTTATTTCATTCACCAATCTATTGTATTTTTCCATGGAAAAATATTGAGAGAAAAATTTAGCAACCAATTCCTCCAAGTGGTGATACTATTTGAAGTTTGTCTGTCCAACCATCATAGAGCCTTTCCTTTAACAACAAAAGGAAATAATCTTAGCCCGGTTACATCATCTGTCACCCCTTGATGTCTGATAGTGTCACAGATCCTCAAAAATCTGTCAACAAAATCACAAGGGCCCTCATCATCTTCCCCACCAAACTGTCTGTGTTCCACCAAGGTAATTAATGACGGATGAATGTCAAAATTAGTAGCTTGAATTGGTGGTCTGGCTATGCTGGAGTTTGGTCTAGTGAAAAGTGGAGCCAGAATATCCTCCATTAATTCATCCTCTGGTCTTGGCTGATTGTTGACTCTGTCAGCCATCTCTAATTCCAATTCAAAATTTGAACTAGAATCAAAATTTTCTGCTTCTCTTCTCTGTCTGGCTAGTTTCCTGTTCCTCTTAGCAGCCTTTTCTATTTCAGGATCGTACTGTAGATGATCAAGATTAACTACACCTCGCATAAACTCAGAGAAGCAATTTAGTAACAAAAGTAATTCCAATCTTAAAGATTAAAGCTACTATAAAATTGGCGTTTTCAATTCTCGACAACGGCACCAAAAACTTGTTGCGCGTTTGACAAGTATACCAATCGTTACAAGTAATAAACTGTAAGTAGAGTATCGTTTCCACGAGGATTGAGGCACTAATTTTATCGCAACTTGTTATCTTAAAATTGGAATGACAAATAATATGATTGTATTTTGGAATTGAGAAAATTTAATAACTGAATTAAAAATTAATAAAAATTCAAAAGCAATATTAATTAAGAGTTACGCAGTGGTGAGGAAGAATTGTGGTCAGAGCACATTCACCTTTAATCCCTACCTTCTGTATTTGAATTGGTTACTAATTTCAATTATTCTAATTGCTTAGAGGATGTATTTTTACATAAATTAGTTAAATCCTAATTCCTTAGTAATTTAACCCTTTAACCCAATTAGAAATCCTAATTTCTTAGTGATTCCCTATTAAATTAAGCATTAAGCTAATACACCTATTGCTCTTCAATCATACATCCCTATCCCTAGGTATGTAAAACTGTTATTTTACTGCTTTCAGAAATTAGAGCTCCAACATTCCTATTTTAAACCCTAACCCTTAGAACCTCACTAGAATGGTCAAGTCTAATAAGGAATAATTCATTCAAGAACAAAATAAAATAAAACAATTATCACAATTTATATTAATACCAATCCAATTACAGAGGAGTTCACATTGGTTCTGGCTTTAACCACAATAAGGGAGATTAGCCAGACATGCTAATATCTAACCTTAAGCACAGAATTAGCATATACCTAGACAAGAATTTCAAAGACAATAGAAGAGGTACAGGCTTCTCAATCTTGATTTTTATCTTCTCCTCTTGGCCTTGATTCTTCCTCCACCTTCTATTTTGTGTTTCTATGTGTTATTTTCTGTCCAAAAGTCCCCCCTTTGTTTTCTGCATGTCCATATTTATATTTAGGGTAACTAAGCTCCTCTGCTGTTCTATTTTTGTGACAAATCTTTCTTGGTTTTGTTTCTTTCCTTCTTTTCTTGATTACTATTAAACAAAATATGCATAAAATGAGTAATGGACCAAGAATTGATGAAATTTAAACTTATCCTAACCTTTATTGATAAATTATGATTGAATTATTGATTACTTTAGCCTAAAACTATTATATGCTAGCAACATATCACAAACCAAGCTCGAGGTGATTGCTTGAGTCCATATAAGGCTTTTCTCAATTTGCAGACTTCATTATTGTCATTTGAACTCCTTTTGACACCTGGTGGTATCTCCATATAAACTTTTTCTTTAAGATTTCCATTCAGGAATGCATTTTAACATCAAATTGTTTTAGAGGCCAGTCTCTATTGGTTGGAATGGATAACAAAATGCGAATTGTGTTGAGTTTAGCCACTGGTGCAAAAGTCTCTTGATATTCAACACCGTACTTTTGTGTATACCCTTTTGCAACTAGTCTAGTTTTGTATCTATCAATGCTTCCATCAGCTTTTAGCTTTACTGTGAAAACCCATTTGCATCCTATAGTTTTCTTTCCACTTGTATAATTCTTTTGAAGTGCCTCTATCTCCTCATCATTGATTTTTTCCATTTTGGGTCATCTAAGGCCTCCTACACAAAATTAGGAACATATATACTAGATAATTGGTTAACAGTCAGAGCATATGATTCAGAGAGCCTGGGAGTGGACACAAAGTTTCCAATTGGGTATTTGAGTTTGGCCTTTGGGTCAGGTTGATACTGTTTCTTAGGAACACCTTTATTAGGTCGTAAGGAATGCTTGACAATAATATCAGGAGAACTCAAAGTGTTTTCAGGCAATTCGAATGAGGTAGGGTGAGAAGTTACCACTATATTGGTATCGGGTAAGACAACAGAGACATCCCTAGATAACTCTTATGTTATTGGTGTTAAAAATGGAAGTTTAGTAGGGCCAGAAGTAGAACCAGTAGGTACAAATACAATTTCATTAGGAGCATGTACATCTTTTGCGGATGTAGCTACAGGTTCAACAAATATTGCTTCAGGTTCAATAGATGTAGATGCAGGTGCAATAGGCAGAGACTCAAGCCATGTGTAAAAAAAGACTTCTTCTCCACTATATGATTCCCTCTGAGGGGAAGTCTCAGAAACTCCCCCTAAATAAAAAGGCTCAGACTCCCTAAAAGATGCATCCAAGGTGATATGTATCTTCTGAAGAGGAGGATCATAACATCTGTGACTATTGCTGAGATCTAAATAACCCATAAATACACATTTCCAAGCACAAGGATTTAGCTTGGTGCGCAATTATTTGGGAATATGCACATACATAGTGCAACCAAAAACTCGTGGCTCCAAATTTGGCACATGGGAAACAGAAAAAAAAAATTGCAACTTTTGTTGAGGAGTTTCAAAGTTTAAAACCTGAGAAGGAGTACGATTAATCAAATATTAGTGGACTTAAGAACTTCACCCCAATAATACTTAGGCATATTCATACCAAAAAGAGAAGCTCGTACTACTTCCACGAGTTGTCTATTTTTCCTTTTCGCCAAACCATTTTGTTGAGGGGTATAAGCGCAAGAAGTTTGATGTCTTATACCATGGTGGTTGAGAAAATCAATAAAAGTGGTGTTAACATATTCCAAACCATTGTCAGATTGAAGAGTACAAATGGAGCATTTATATTAAGTGTCCACCATGCTGTGAAAGTGTTGAAAAGCAGAAAAGACATCTCCTTTCTTTTGTAATAAGCTAACCCAAGTCATTCTAGTGCACTCATCAATAAATATAACATAATAAAGAGCTTTAGAGAAAGAGGGAACCCTTGCAGGACCCCAAACATCTGAGTGGACAACCTCAAAAGGAATTGAACTTTTATTAATACTAGGAAAATAAGGGACACGATGGATTTTAGCCAATTCACAAGTACTACACTGAAAATCAGCAGAGTTCAAAACAGAAAACAACTTAGGTCGTAATTTCTTAAGATAACCAAAAGAGATGTGACCTCCCACCTATGCCAAAGCCAAACAATAGCTCGAGCTTCTTCATCAGTGCTTATGTGACATGCTTGAAGCTTATTCATACCACCATCGGTGAAGTCGAAATAATAAAGCCTGCCCCTTTTAACACCATAACCAAGAGTCACCCGCATAGGAATGCTTGAAAAACACAAAAATTGGGCCAAAAAATAACAGTACAATTCAATTTAGAAGTGAGTTGACCCACAAACAGTAAATTGTAATAAAGAATGACACTATTAAAACTGAATCAAGGGTAATATGATCAGATAAAGTAAATGACCCTTCACCAGTAATGGTAGATGTGCTGCTAGTAGCCGTAGAGATAATTGATTGAGAGGATGAGGAAATGGAATGTAATTTACTAGAATCAGAAATCATATGATTTGAGGCCCAATGTTTGAAAACAATATGAGTAGCACACAAACCAAGAGGGGGGGTGAATTGGTTCTTCTTGCCCCTTTAAAAAAATTGATTTAAAAATCAGAGTTTAATGGATCGTATCACAAATCAAACTTAGAATGCCTTTGATCAATCAACCTCCAACCTTTATGAAATGCAGTTACAATAAGATTGCTTCTGTTGATTATGAAAGAGTTGAACCAATGAATAACAATCAATAACCTAAGGAAAAGATTAGAGAAGAAAATAACATTGAATTTATATTGGTTCACCTCTCAATTCAAGAGAAGCTAATCCAGTTTCCTTACCAACAAGCTAGGATCTTACTATATGCAATCTATTTTTACAAGTTTTACAATCACGCTTAATTAATCCTAGACTAAGAACAAGGCATCTAACACCTATAGACCCTTTGTGATCAAGACTTAGAGAAACAACTCCTCTCTAATCTCCCTCTAGAAAAATTATTCTAGAAAAACTCTAAGAAGTTATTGCACAAGTTACAAACACAAAATTTCTTAAAAAAAAATATAACAATGTAACAAGGAGAGATACAACCTGGGATCCAATGCAAATTTATGCAGATGATTAAAGAATCTTGAACCAAAGGTTGAATAGAAATTTTAAAACAATCTCTCAAAACTTTCTCTTTAGAAAGTGCCCAAAAGGAAATCCTCACAAGGTTTTTAGATGTTTGTTGAAACAGAGAATTTATGGGTCATACACTTAAATGCACTTGGTAACTTTTTTCTCAACAGAATGAGTTTCATAATTCGTTGTTACAAGTGCAAACAAGCAGCAACTATTTATAGAAAAAACAGTTATAACTGTCAGTAATCGGTTAAATCACTTAAGTAATCAATTAATTCAACTTGGTAATCGTTTACAAGTCCTAAGAAATTGATTAAAGTGTTCTTTAGGCTTTCTGGAAAAACTGGTGAGCAATGTAATCAATTAAAACGCCATGTAATCAATTAAATATGCTCTATTTTCAAGTAATATATTACCACTTGCTTGTAATCGATTAAACCAGTGAGAAAATGTTTTTCCCAAGACTTGAAACATGGAACACTTAGCTTTTTATAAAATTATGAAAAACTTGAGTTTCAGAAAAGCTTTTTAAGAAACTTTTCTTTGTAAAATCATGAATGTTTTTCATGATACAATAATGAAAGAGATTTATGCAATGGATCATAGGAGGCATCAACATAAACAAACTATACATAAATTATAAATGTCATTCAATTGAATTGGTATGTAAAAAGCCTAAACATTATTGTCTAAGATCACCAGCTTCATGGATCCTCTTTTGCTCCCCTTGAGTCTAACATTGTTAATTATCCAAGCAGTGTTCCTAAACTTGGCAGATAAGGCGAGAGGCTTACCATTTATACCTGATTGAGCAACATTGGCAATAAGAGGGGATGAGTCTCCAACAAGGGCAATGAGCAAAGCCTTCCCAAATAGCTTCTTCCTGGGACGTTTGGTGAAGTCCCACCAATCCGGGTAACCAATTACTTCATAACAACGTTGCTTGGTGTGGTCAGAATCTCCACGGTGAGTACAAACATATGTATTAGACTTCCCAAAAGAAGAGTCCTTACGATTGTGACTCAGAGTAGGAGTAGTCCCTCGGTGTGGGGTGTGAGCAATCAAAGTTGAGGTTTCAGATGCTAGATGAGGAGGACCAATAGTCAGTTTTTGTTGATACTCTTGTCGAACATAGGCATAAGCACTGTCAAGAGCCAATTTGGGATCCTTGCAAGGGATCTCACTACGAACCTGGTCAAACTCCAGGTCAAGGCCACTGAGAAAGATGTGTACACAAAGATGAGCCATTGCAGACTGCAAGTGAACCAGCCATGTAACAGTATCAGCCTAAGAAGAGGAACGATGGTCAATTTCTTGAAAAATAGCCACAAGTTCGTTGACATAAGTGGACAAGGGACGACCATATTGTTTTGTTGAGAATGAAAGTTGATTTAGTTCAAAGAGACGAGTTTCATCTGAGCCATCATAATACGTTTTGGCCACTGCATCCCAAATCTCCTGGGCTATTTCGAGGCGTATGAACCGTTGCATAAGTGTGGCAGTCATGGAGTCAATCAACCATCTTTTAACTCGCTTATTGTCAGTGAGTCACACATCATACCTAAGATCACTAGGTTTTGGCTTCAAGGCAGTACCTGTGAGAAAGTCCCCTTTGTTACGAGCACCAATCCTCATGTCCATGAGTTGTGACCACAAGGGATAATTCGAATCATCAAGAATGACGCTAACAAGGAAGGATGAATTGTCTTGGTGGATGATGATATTCTGAGATGTAGAGTTGGGTAAAGGTGTGGGAGTTGCAAAACAAAAATTTTCGATTTCGAGGTTCTCCATGAATACGAATTGGGATTTGGTTTGTGTTTATGGTGAGGAAACAAGACAAATAGTCTGTAAGGGGTGAGATAGAATATTATGATGAAAAAGAAATTCAAAGTGCAATTTTATGATATAGTGGTTTTTTTTTTTTATAAAAAACAAGGAGAAAGAAAGGAAAGGAATGATATGCGACTTGAGATTACAGAGTCCCTACCTTGTATACAAAACCATCTGATACCATGTTGAAATTGAAAATTGAATATCTGTATTTCATATTCATCATTGTTCACCATACTGTACATTTCCTCTGCAAAGAGTTTGTTTATATACACAACAACATGTTCAAAATAAATTTAAACATAGAAAATAGACTACCAAGTCAACAAGTCTAGAAAGTTCTATCTCTTCCTCAAACAATTCCTATAATTAAGGTGACGATTATAAAACATATGACAATATTAAAATTCAATAAAAATAATTCCTATAATTACGGTAAAAGAGATGACAATATTACAACTCAACAATATCGTCAGTTATAACCCCCCCCCCCCCCCCCCCCCCGTTTCGCTATTGATTTTCGATTTGATTGTTGTCCAAAACCCTGTTAGTATTTCATGTAAAAAAGGAAGACTGAAATTTATAATACTATAATGGATAATTGATGTTAAAAGAAAAAAAAAGTTGAATAGGAATATTATATGGACAATTTAAAAATACCACATAACATAGCACTGCACATAATTGATTGATTTCTGTTTGTCATAAATTTGTCAAGATGTTATTTTGTGGCATTTACTGCGAAATTTTTTTATGCTTGCTTCACAATCCATCGAATCCAATAAATGTTGACTGACATTTTGGTTTAGGATGCAAATTATAGCTATTTCAAGGATGAAAAAAAGACAAATCCCTAGTGGTAGATCTAGGAACCATTCCTTTATTTTCTTTTCTTTTTGTTTTACCCAGTAATAATTTTGAGCAGTTCAACTTCTCACTTGAAGTTATCGCAAATGGGAAGAAATAAAATTCTGGAATAAAATATTGTTGATTGGTACTTGTTGCTAAAAAAGTGAAGATAAAGAAAGTAATTAACAAAGGATGAATAGGGAACCATTTGTTTGGTAAATATAATTAATAAGTTAGCTTTAGTTAAACTGAAAATGAAAAGAAAACATTTAGAGTCATGGGATCCACCTTTAGTTGACATACAACTTAAATTTTAGCCTCCTTTGTCACTCTAGATTAAAAGAACGTGTATCTTTTAAGATTTTTGATCAATCTCTTTGAGTCAAGTAATTGACTACCTCCTAAATTGACCTAATCCTCAAGACTAGTCCCACACTCGGATTAAGGATAACATTTAATAAGATTTTAATTTCTATTCAACCAGAGTGTAAAAAAATTATATTATTAACTAATCAAAATTCATATTATAATAGATATTATTTTTAAAATAATGATTACAAAAATCGACAAATTTATATTATTAATTAATCAAAATTTATATTATAATAGATATTATTTTTAAGATAATGATTAAAAAATCAACAAATTTTTATATATATATATATATAATAATTTATGATTATATTACAATATTACTAAAGTGAGAAGATGATCTTCTCAAAATTATTTCTGCACATTAAATAAAAATAAAAACGTTAAATTAGTTTTTTTAGTTTCTTTTTAATTTAATTTGATTCTCTAATTTTTTAAATTGAATCAATTTGTCATTCAAACTAAATTGTAAGAAATAATACTATATGTTCAAAACTACCATTAACTAATTTTAAACCACCATAAAATACAAATTTTTCAAAAAAATGAATTGATTTTAAAAATTAAAGGACCAAATTGAATCCAAAAATAATTAGAGAACCAAAGTCAATCGATTTTAAAAATTAGAAGATCAAATTGAATCCAAAAAAATTAGATGATTAAATTAAACCTAAATAATAAATTAGAGAAAAAATTAATTTAACCAAATAAAAACAACTATCTTATTTAATTAATTTTTCCTATCTTTATACAGTAAGAAACCAGATAAAGTTTCATTTAATTGATAATAAGGCCTTCAAAGTTTCGAGTATAATCAAGAATGCCCTGACCAGGCAACAACAAATCAACACCTTTGCACTACCATATACAAGATATCTTTTCCCTATATTATAAGGTGAAAAGTTGGGGAACAAAAAAAGTGGATAAACATACTAAACAAGAATCCTGATTTACTTTTTATTCTTTTGCAACAACTTAAAAAGAACAATTACAAGTAAGCAGCGGGGGCCAGAGAGAAGAAGGAAAAAAATTCAAATCAAAACAAGCCATAGGCCCAAGAATCTGAATCCATGATCACTCTTGGGTACTGAATGATAGGAGCCTCAAACACTTGCTTTCTGCCACCATCACAATCATCATCATTAATAAGCAAATTCCAACTTCTAATAAAGTCATCATCCCACAAGGCCATGCTGCTATTGTTATTATTGTCAAAATTAGTATCATTGTAATCATCAGACCACTCAAAATCTGGGAGCAGAAGGTCTTCAAGGAAGTTGGATGAATTTGAATTTGAAGATGTTGATGTTGAAGATGATGTAGTAGTAGTGGTTGGTGAAGTGGAAGAAGGAGCAGAAGGAACTAGAATCTCATTTGATTCTATTATGGGAACTTCATCAGTGCAGAACTCATTCATTAGTTCCCATGAGTCAAATAAGGGTGTCATAATTTGGTCTTCCTCCTTAGCTTCTTCAGTGATGGTTGATGATTCAATTGAAGCCTCTGGCTTCTCTGGCTCCTTGTTTTGCTTATTTTCAGGTTCAAATTTGGCGTCTTTCTCAACTGGGATAGGTTCTTGTTGTTGTTCTTGCCATGGTTGATGGGTTTGTTGTTTATCTGATTGGGCTTGAGTTTGCTCAGTTTTATTGGAAAGAAGCTTGTGAGTAACAGGATCAATTCCCATTTTCTTGAGCTTTTTCTTTATGTGGGTGTTCCAGTGATTCTTGATCTCATTATCAGTTCTTCCTGGGAGATGTGAAGCAATCTTAGACCATCTGCATAAGGGAGAAAAAAAAAAGACATCAGTAATTAGTAAAGGAACCACAATTATTATTATTAAAAAAAATGATTCCAACAAAAGGTCCATACTAGGAATGTTTACATAGGAAAAATAACTTTATGTCTACTAGACATTAGAAAGTTACTATATTTTAAGATGTCATGGGAGTTAGAAAATCAGAAAAAATTGTCCATAAAGACAAACTTGGCCATCATTTCTATATTAATGATTCCCATTTACAGTCAACTGAGAAAACTGCAATCATAAAAATAGTTCCTTTTTCTTTTTAAAAAATATATTAAGGAAGATATAGTTAAGAAAAAAAAGACTCGGTCTGCAATTTTTACACGTCTTCTCCTTCTGGCAGGAGTATGATATTATGGGACCACGTCTTCTTTTTTTTTCTTCTGATGAATAAAGAAAATACCACTTGAGGGGCGTGTATTATAGAAATGATAGCTTCGATTTAGTTATTGCTTTTGGCATGATTGAGAGATCTTAATTTTTTTTAATTTAAATCCTTTTTTTAGGCTTTGGTCGAGCAACCGGAACGGCCACTGCCTAGAAAAGCCTAGTCTAATAGTATTTCAGAAGAGTACTGTACCAGTTAATTAATTAATCTATTAAAAACCATGTTCATTAAGGAATGGCTAAGCATGCAGAACAGGGGAAACAGAGTGTGTGTGGGGGAAAGAACCTATTGCCAAGTTGAGCATGGAGATCAATGACCATTTTCTCTTCATATTCTGATAGAAGGCCTCTCTTCAAGTCTGGCCTCAGATAATTTGTCCACCTGAGCCTGCAACTTTTGCCACACCTTAACAGCCCTGCATGAAGGAATAACCAATTTTTCTAAGTCACCATATTGATTATTACTTCTTTTGAGAGTCTCAATAAACAAAATGCAAATGAACATGAAGCTTTATTTATTCAACTTAACCCTTTCCCCATATAATGATGTTAAAGAAACAACACAACCCTTTATTTTTCTTGCTTCCTTGAAATCAAAATGCTTAAAAGATATTCAAAAAGATATCTTTAAAAAGGTGAACAGAATATGTCTATGTCCATTTTTGAATGTTTGATTTTCATTCTCTTTGAATGGGAACAAAATGGAAAGAGAATGAGCACAGCACCAGCAGGCAGCAAAGTTGGCCAAAACCAATTGTCCAAAATGCAAAAAATTAATGAAACATTTCAAGATTTTTCATAGCTAAATTGCTATCATAGAAGCATATGTGGCTAGTCCCATTAAGGAAATGAGTGGCTTCAACAACAAGGACTATAATAATAGAGCCTTAGAGTTAAAGACATGCACCAAGAAAAGGAGCAATGAAAGGAGACCTGCTAGTTTAGGGACAGCTCTCCAGCAACATTGGCCATTAGTGAGGATGAAATTGATGAGTTTCTTATCCTCCTCTGCAGTCCATGGCCCCTTCTTCAACCCCACTTTGTCACAGCAAGGTTGCCTTCCCATTTTTTTTTGTTCAATTCTACAAAACTCAAATGCCAACAAAGTCTATCTGGAATTGAACTGAGAGAGGTTCAAATTAATATTGATATAGTGAGAGAGAAAGAGAGAGAGAGAGAGAGAAAGGGAGGGAGACTTAGAGTTCCTAAGAATATGCACATAACAAGGTGGGATAGAGCACCACCACCTACTTATTTATATATAAAATTCAACCTCCTCTTATTAACTCCAAAGTCCTCTAACCCCACTACCACAATTGTCTTATTTTTTTTTTCATTTTTTTCCAGCTATTTATTCCTCACTCAATTTAGATTTAGTTTTTTTTTTTAAATATGTTTAAGGATGATGATAATAAATAATTGATTTTTTAGGTCCTAATAAATATTTTCATTATTTTGAATTTTGATATATTAAAAATTTTGTTTTAAATTATCATAAGATAAATAAATATGTTCTCTATCATAATATTGAAAAGATTAATTTATAAGATGACACATAATTACTTAATTAATGCTAGAGATTCAAAATAAATTTTAATATATTAGAGAATTAAAATAATAAAAAATTTATGAGAAACGAAAATAAATTTCGATAATTTATCACCAGTTTAAACATATTTAGGTTTTTGTTTTGTATTTTTAATTTTTTATTATTAGTGGCCTATGACACGTGTTGTCCAGGGATGAGACACGGTCCACACGTGCTAGGGTCTTTT
Organism: Glycine tomentella; assembly: GCA_007407185.1. Taxonomy (NCBI): domain Eukaryota; kingdom Viridiplantae; phylum Streptophyta; class Magnoliopsida; order Fabales; family Fabaceae; genus Glycine; species Glycine tomentella. Next base: position 3,422,403 of record PYAF01001934.1, read on the forward strand.
GTCAGAAAATGCCACATCATTGAACTTCTTTGCTTTGGTTCGAAGCGTGAGATACTCCACTAACTCAATCCTCTCCTAAAACAGTAATAGTACAAATAAGCGTAAAATTCCATAAATAATAGGAGCACAGCAGCACCAAGTCTTTTCGCTATTCTTTTTATTTTGTTGACACTTTCATCTATACTTGGTATGATTATGACAAAGACAACTCTGAAATTTACGCGACTCTATGAATATCAGGTTTCACACTGTGTAACTTGTAATATAAAAGAACCATTTTACACAGGCAATGTAAAAGCATAAACTGATAAAGTGAATTCATCACTTCAGCAACTTGTTTTTCATATGTTACGTTGGTTGAAAATTGTCATTCTGGAGTTATTGTATATTGGTCACGGAAACTTGAATATTTTAGTCAAGTATATCATATATATGTTTATATATGTTAATTAGTTAATAAGAGATCGATATAAACTAAAAGTTAATTTAAGAGGTTGTTACCTATCAATTGTATCTTTTTTTTAATGTGATAAAAGAGAGAAATAAGCATATGTAAATAGAGACTTCTTGATTTTTTTAATAGGAGTTCTTTTTGTTTTAATATGGGATTTCAAAACATTGCCTAATTAAGACCTTACCAGTTATACCACTTGGCAGAAAACTATATATAATCAATTATAAAGGAGTAGCCACCGGTGTCTAAGGATCCTCAAATACACATGCATTTGTTTTTTGGTTTATCACCATTATCCTTCATGGACAAATCTTATTTGAGGGTATTTTCAGTAACTAAATATATGAACACCTCTTTCAATAAAAATTCAACTTTGACCTACCACATTGTAGATGACTAATTCCTTCTGTTAGACTCAACTTCCATCAGTTATATACTTATGCTCTTTGCATATAATAAGACCAAGAAAATATATATTTATATAAGATCATATAGTTTTTGAGCTTTGGCCAAAATTTCATGAAATTTTTTTTATAAACAAATTAAATTTGATTTCTTGATGGACTTGAATATATGAGATGATTTATAGCTCGAATCTGTCTACGAGGGGAGAAAGAGTAATACGATATCATTTGGCTAGCTAGATACTTTTATTTTTTGGAATAAACATGCATGTACTATAATCTTTTATACTTCATCATAAAATAAGTCACTATACAAAAATGTTGAGAGAGAGAGAGAGAGAGTAGATTTAGAGGTGTGATAGTATTAAATTTAGATAAGATCAGTCGGTTTGATTGATGAGTTCGTTAGGTAACACAATAGATTGGTCAATTTTAAAACTTAAGGTGCCCAAATTAAATTGCCATCATTCTAAACCAAGTGGCCTTCAACAATTGTACAAAAATTGTTTCCGTTACTGATCAAAATTAGACTTTGCATATATAAATAGGGCAGCATTGGGATTGGTTGGTTGGATATTTTGTACAGGGAAGCATATTGGGGTAACCAGCTTTCTGTTGTGAGGGATATAAGTAGCTGCCATGTGATAAGGATCTCGTATATATATATATATAGACTTTGCGTCTTGAGAATAGATATATGTATCTGCAGTGCTATCAACCTATCAACCATTATACTGAATATCCAAAATTCCAAACCAAGTCAATGTTCAAGCCAAGATTTAATAATACCGTCAGTAATTTAACAATGAATAATATGCATATATAATAAGTACTTGAGATACTGTGTGCGCGTTGAAACAAGCAAAAATGTGCACCACATACTTGAATAGGTCCACACATTCTCTTGTTTTCCCTTGAAAGCAAAACACCAAAACTTTACCTTTCAAAACGTAAAGAAATACTAGTATTATATATATACTCCTTGTTCCCTTTATTTACTGTGACACATCACACATGTAATCTCCTCTCCTTTGTATTTCCTTTTTGTAACTAAAGTCGGGTTGCGACATTTTACAACAGCAATAAAATAAAGATGCATGCATGAACATGTGTGTTTAAAGTAACAAAAAACGACTAAGTATATAAATTATATAAATTAACAACTAATATTTCCAATAAAAAAAGCGTTTATAAGTTTAACTCCAAAAATTTAAGCAAGTGAAATGAAATAATTTCTAACAATTTTTTTCTTGTAATTATATATAATTGATAGATAACCGAGTCTCATACACATATTTAAACCAAATTTAATTAACAATAGTAGATATCAAATATTAAATGGGTATACCTTAAGTAGTTGATAACGAACATATTGTAGATTTTTTTTTTAATAAAATTTGATGACTCTTCCCTTTAAATAATAAAAAGAGAGTAGATATCAAATTTTCTCATATGATGACAGCTCCAATATCTTTTTACCAAAGTAAATTTGAAAAAAATACAACCCTATAATATTTTTCTAATTAAGACATGAAATTTTACATATATTATATAATCATAGATTTTACATATGAATTAAATTGTAGTTATAATATCCTAGCTATAGGAACACATGCTATTACATACAAGGTGCATAGATCAACAATAGATATATATAGCTGAGATGAAGGATCCCTCCTTGGAACTAAGATGGTAGCTAGGAAAGTAGCAGCTGCTATGTCTGTTGCCTGCTTCACACAAGAAGGTAGGTATAGACAAGGTGCATAAACCTGCAGCAGCAAACCTCTATACGGAATTGGCTTGTTTCCACATGTAGTCACCGATGAGATCGATTGAGCAAAAAGGGTCGATGGATTATGTATTCATTATTTGGCTTCGTGCTATTGCTAGCTTTCGAGTAATAATAGTCAACCATCTTGTTGCTTGCGAGCGAGGTGATGATTAATTTGCTGGAATCTTGATTAATTTTCCTGTTGTTAATTAATTTCTAGCTAAACAATTGTGTGCCTTCTGATCATGTTGGAAAGGTATATATATACGTCTCACGAGGACTGGTCAATGATAATTAATATAGCTGAGATGGCTGATTCATATACATGATCAGGTGCAAGAATATCTATATACGTGAAGTTTTCTGATTCTAACTAGGTTAATTTCCAATTCCAACGCTTGGCCGCGGTACCCTTAATTCCAGTCATGATTCACAACAACAACTGCTTCAAGTTATTGCCTGGTATGAATTCTTCTATGCAGACTTTGGCAACTCTTTAATATTTAACAAACCTCCCAGAGAAGATAACTTCTCGGGAGTCTTATAGGCCATGTGACCTATGGCATGTTTGAACACACACGTACACAAATTAGTATAGAGATTTTGGCTCAGGTTCTAAGCATCTTTTTCTTTATGTTTTATAAATAATAACTAGCCTATATATATAACCCACTCTACCTGCAGATTAAATCAACAATCAATTCATTATCATTTGATTTTTTTTCCGTCGATAATATTAATTATTAATTGTTCATTTTTTGTTAAAAAAAAGAATTGAATCTATGATTTTTCTTTAATTTTTTTTATCAAAGTCAATCTTATAACTTCTTGTGATTAGATTTAAGTGATCAGAAACTCGATCTAATGAAGCCAGGTCCAAGGTAATGAATTGAATACATTCTGCCTAGCAAGGTTTGAACTTTGGTCAGTATTGCTTGGAATCTACATATTCATACTTGGTTAGGTTATATGGCTGATGCAGCTAGACTCTCTTTAATTAGCAGTAGTAATTAACAACCCGTTGACATTAATGGCTGTGCAATCTCATATATCCCAACTACCGTTGAAGCCGTTAGGATTTGATTCTTCGTCATTGACAAAGTGAAGGTACAATGTGTTTGTTGTGAAAGGAATTAAGTACACGGATACGTTGGCCAACCTTAGTCATAAAAAATGGTTTTCTGAACTAAATAAAATTAAGTAAGAAAATACAAAGATATCTACATTTATTTGAAATATCTTTTGTTTAAGCTAGCTACTTTTAATTTATGTATATATATATATATGTATATATATATATATATATGTATATATATATATATATATATATATATATATTCTTACTAGATATAGACAAATTGTTCTGGAGTAGTTTTAAAAAAAGTGTATTGTATAAAGAGAATTTCTTAATAAGAGTTTTTATTGTATGAGGATTTGCACTATTAATATTCAGTAGGTGAAGTTATAGTACGTTGAGGTGCATGTATTTAAATTTAAAATAAAATGTGAATTAAGACTCTTTTGGAGTTAACAATTTTCTCACTCCTTGTATGAAAGAAATTTCTTTTATAAAACAATAGGATGATCTGTTATCATTTTTAATTATTTATTCACGTTTTTCGTTAATTACTTTTAATTATAAGACTCTAAATTTTATTCACAGTGATTTTTCAATGGAGTCAAAAGTATTATTTATATTTGTCTATTTATATCTAATAAAAAAAATTAAGAAGTCGAAATCAATATTTTTTTGGAGACTAAGGTATCTCCAATTGGAGATCCCATTTTATTTTTAGATCTTAAACCATTTTTTTAGATCTCATGCACATAGGATCCACCTTCTAATATTCATATATAAATTGTTTTAAAATAATGAAAAATAAATAATTATATATTTTTTAATTTCAAAAAAATTATAACAAAAATATAAAATTTATTAATAATTAAAATATTTATTTATCAATATAATTTAAAGTTATGATAATACATAAAATTGATCAAAAAAATATAAACATTGATATTGAGCAACAAAAAAACTATCATGCATGATAGACAAAAAAAATATTTTTTTTAAAACAGTGCGGATCTTGTGATTCTTGTAAAAGAAGTAAATATCCACATGAAGATCTGACTGACAACTGCAATAGTGAATCTTACGAAGATTAAATTTAAAGTTAAGATCTCCTTTCAATAATCACTATTAGAGATGACCTAAAAATACTTAGCTGATTGATCCCTTTCATGATGTACATTATCATCAAAGTAGAGCTAACCTCTTTTAACATTGTTTATTTTTATAAATAGGTTAAGAATTGAATTCTGATTAACATGTTCAAAAAGAACTAATTTGTCGACTACTTTATAACTTTGTTGGTATAAAAACAATTTATAAATAAATAAAAAATTGAGAATGCTATTAATTTTATTCTTAAACAGATAGATTCTTATTCTTATTTAACTATACAACGAACAACTTTAATATAGGCTAACCTTATACTCAATTTGACCCATCATTTATAGGATTATATACATATATAACTTTGTTTTGTTTGTTATTGGGAAGCATCTCAAATTCCAATGAGTATTGTTCAACTGCCACAGGGAGCATTGTGTCTTTTACACCCGATATCTATAAAATATTTTGCTCTAGTTTTGGTTGGTACGTATATGTTGCTGCTATGATCAGGAGAATTGCGTTTATAATAAGGACCCTGCCCTACACACTACAGGGCAAATTTAATGATTTAATTTATTGATACTTGTTTTTGACTTTTTGTCAACAGGAAATGTTCAAATATAATTGGAGTATTTTCATGCTGTTTCTCTGCTGGTTAGGGGAACAAGATGATTCTGGTAAGAGATCAAATGCTTGATTGAAACTTATTATACACAGGAACACAAGATTTTTAAATTAATCTCTTACTATAAGGCAAAATACTAGGATCGCAAATTAAATTTCTTATCGAACCACTCCCTTCTTTTCCTTTTCCTTTTCCTTTCTGGTTGAGTCGGTGAAACTTTAGTTTGATCACCATATATCCTTTATTTTGTACTTTTTTGTTTTTGTTTTAATCACATGATAATAACATTATAAAAGATAATCAATATAATGTACTGATAATTTTATAAGAAAATAACAAAAAATGGTGATAATTAACTTCATTATGCTATAATTATAGCTGTTGATAAGAGAGTTGTGTAACTAGTTTTGGTAGTAGTAGAGTAATGTGTAATTTGATACTAATAAAATTTACATTTCCGATGGTTATGACTGTTTTGCCGATAATAATAATGGTTATGATTGTAATAAATTAATGTCATTTATGACAGTTACTTAATATAGTATTCAATTCTACGGTTAAAATTCTATAGAGATAAGAGATCTCAGATATATATGCTTCTTTTGTATTGAATATTTTGAAATTCGGAGACTATTCTCAAGGTATCCTTAATTAGGTCAACACAAGAGCTCTATCAATACAATTTTGAATAGATTAAGCATGGAAGACAGTAAATTAAGGGATATAGATGTTGCTAAAGGACAGGTTTAATCTCAATTTAGTAATCTTGAAAGGTTGAAAAGGATTTCATATACATAGACTATTGGGAGTCTAGTATATGTTCTACTTTGTAACCATCTTGACTTACCCTTATATTGAGAGTATTGTGGAGATATTTGAGCAATCTTGGCATGCAACATTGGACAACAACTAAATGCTTGAAGTGTTATTTGAAGAATACATGAAACTATATGCTCATCTATCAAAGATCTAATTATTTAAAGATTATTGGGTAATGTGGCTGTGATTTTAAGAGATGCCTAAATAACATACACTTCACATCTGGATACATCCCAAGTTGGCTAGATGAGTTATCTCTTAGAAGTTGACAAAACATTCTTTTATAGCTTCTTCAACTATGACAATGGAGTTTGTAGTTTCATTATTATAAATGTGATCTTTAACAATGTTTTTTTATCTAATACTTAATAAAAATGTTATTATAAATTTTTGACCATATTTGAAAAATGTTGTAAAATTATGAATAATTTTACTAATATGTTTTTGTAACATTTATCAAATGTTGCATATAGTCCATGTTAAAATCTTTTTGTGATATTTTTAGGAAATATGGACTATATTTAACATTTGATAAAATATCGTAAAAATATATTAATAACACTAATTCATAATTTGACAACATTTTTTAAATGTAATCAAAGACTTTTAGCAATATTTTTATTAAATATTAAACAATATATATTACTAAAAGTCATATATATGTAATAGTACTTGTTATCATTAGGTGTCCAAACACGAGATATGGTCACAAAATTTTGTCACCAACCGGCCCATGGGTTATTACCAGCATTATGAGGCCAATGAAGATATATTCTGAGAATAACTCGACAATGCTATACTCCTGTAATAATAGAAATATCTACCAAGTCAAGGTTTTTTGACATAAAATATATGATTATGTAAGAAATAATTTAGGAAAATAATATCTATAGAACATATTAGTGTTGTTTATGAGGTTGTTTTAGTTTAGTGGGAGTCTTACTTTGTTTCATGTTTGATACAAACTATGTATTATTTTTTAATTGCTTGCAAAAAATAAAAGAATTAAGATTACATTTTTGTGAGTTTATTATTAAACTAATTTTGTATCTTGTGTAATAATTGTTTTACATACAAGGATTTTAATTTGGCCTGGCTAAAGACGAAAGAATGATTAATTGGAGGGTATGCTTCAGATCTTATTATATGTAATTTCCATGGTACTTATTTACAATGATCTACGTCATTGAGTATATTAATAATGTGATGATTATTGTGATTTGATCACATTTAACCATTGTGATGAAAGTTATAATGGTTCCATTGTTAATATATGAAATGGATTAGATTATTAAAGTGAAAGTCTAAAAATGAATAATACCTTTTTTCCCTTGAACAACAAAAATGAATAGTATATGAATGTGTGTTTAAAGAATTTGTAAAATAATTGTTTAAGGAAAAATAATGAATCTATGTGGAAGGTTGTTGGAAATTTTTATTTTCTTGTCTAATGTGAGCTCAGTAACAATTATATTAGTTATTTACTTATTTATCATAAATGGTTTAGGCTTTATTTAAGTGATTAAAATTATGTGAGTATATTAAACCACTAAGAAAGTTGATATGGGATATATGAATGTTAGTTCACTAACAAATAATGAAAATTTTAATAAGTTAATATGCTAATAAATGATTATGGTTCCGAACAAACCAAATCAAAAAATCAATTCTCCTTAATTATCCAAAGAGAAGTTACGGTCCCATTAAGAAACTCCAATGATTTGGTTGAATAAAAATCATAATTCTCATTAAAAATGATACTTTTTATTCATTTTATATAGTTAATTCAATTTATTGTAGTTGTCATTTTTTCTCAAATCATTTATTCGTGATTTCCCTAGATTTTTTGTAGAGACACATGTATTCTTCATTGAATATAATCTTATTTGAGTAAATTATAACCATTATGGGAGTACCTAAAATTTAAACTCAAGATCACAAATTAATTAAGTTAAAATAATTTATTATCAATTGAACACACTTGTCTCAATATTATGCTTATCCTGTATTAAACTATAGTGCTTGTTCCTTTGGACAAACATATATAGTTTAGTATTTATAATTATGATTAGCTAGATTCAATGTTTATGCTATAACACTTTTTTTTTCATTTAATTTGTTAATGCTTTGTAAAATAATTTCCACATACCTTACGAAAGGTCACTTTCCTTGCTAATTTTATGCGAAAGAACTTATTTATTAATTTTTTTTCATCTCATATTATTTACGTTTTAGAATTTCATTAGGTTCTAAAATATTTCTTAATTATTTTAAAAAATTAATGAAGTGTTATTGTTAACAATAATTTCATATATTGATCCTTTACTTAAATACTTAATTTATTCATAAGTATAATTTAACATTTTAAATGAATTTCAATTACGATACACTAACACTCTGACAATATAAAAATATTTTTTATCATAATTCAATCATAAATTATTATATATGATAAGTTTATTCATTTTTATGGATTGATGATTATTTTAAAGTTGATCTATAAGTAATTTTTACATAATTAGTTGTTATGTGATATTTTTCACAATGCATTATATCAAAGTTAAATTCTTTTAATCAAATATACTATTCATCAATAGTTGTCATTACCACTATAACATGGGATGAAGGAACTAATAAAGTTGTAACGAGCCAAGTTAGTAGAAAAATAATATGTTAAACAAGATGAACTTAATAAGATATTGAATTCGAATTTTATATATAAAAAAAATATAGTTAAAAAATATTTTATTTTAACTAAAAATAATCAATCAAAATTTTCTATAAAAATTAACTATTAATAAAGTAAATATTTCACATCTTACAACATGATAAAAATGTATATAGGCAAAATTTTATTTTCTTATATTATTTTTTTATTATCATATTTCTTATATGAAATACTCATCAATTTTGTCTGTAATTCATCTTTGTTGAAAAATTTAACTCATCATCCTTAATGAAAATTCTCCTTCCAATCAAATTTTCCTTAATGCAAATTCAATGAATTTTTTATGATTTATTATTCCAAACATTCTTTTTTATATATGATTTTTAATTGTAAATTATAAGTATTATTTACGAAAGAAAATTATATTCGAACTGAGTAATTAGATCATTATAGATAGTAAAACTTTCTATCCAAATACTTAACGTAACTTCATATATAATACTCAAACTTGAGAACATTGGTTAAATTGAAATAACACCCTATTAGTTAATACTACTTCCATTCATATTTGTAAGACTCAATTATCAAATTTATCAAAATTAAAATAAAATAGTTAATTTAGTTGATAATAATAAATTTGAATTAAATTTATATATATTTTCAAAATATAATTATTATCAATATTCTGTCTTTAAAATGCATGTTAATATAACCTTTTTTATTTAATTAAAGGTATTTTTAATTTTAAAAAAATTAATACATGAAATAAAATGAATTGAACCTTATATAAATAAACAAATAAATTTAAAAAAATTGAATCTTATAAAAATATATAGTAACGGAGATAGTATTATGTACGCGTTAAAGGATTATGATTTTTTATTTATTTAAAACATACTGTATGGTTTATTAATATCTACAATCTCTTTCCAGTTATTATATCCGGGTTAGTTAGTTATCAAATCATATGCCTATTTTTATTCAACCAAATGGTAAATGATTACTGTGATTCTTTATCAATTTATATATGTTAAATGTTTAAAAATTTGAAACAGTAACATTATATATAAATATTACACAAGGCTTCTCTAGCTTTTTGATAGCCCATTTGTCTATGATATTTATAACTCAATTTTAGATTATTTTTTATTTTATTTTCTACGATTGGGACATGATAACAACACAAATGCATATAGGTTAGAATAACGAGGTCAAATCTAAATATATAGAAGAAAAAAAATTGTAACTGAATTATCGCTTGTATATATCTCCCATGCACGACAAAAGGAAACCTGAGAAGTTGCAGGTAGCAAAAATCAAACTTAAACCTAATAATTTAGATTCCAATTAATCCTACCCATACGTAAACCAATTCTATATATGGTCAACAAATAAAATGACTACACATTTGAGCATTCCTTATTCGATGGACTCACCTTCGTTTAATGATTAAGAAGCTCCTGAGCCTATAGAATTGCATAACGTACTGCTCTTAATTAATTTTTAAAAAAAGAAGTTATCGAATTTAATTAAAAGCATAATATTTACTTTATCAAATATCTTTTTCTTCTTCTAAATCTTTGAGAATGATCTAACACATTTGCATATTGCATGCGTATCCATGCATATGATACTCTCATGGAGACAGTCATTATCATAGTAGTATCTTCTTCCTTCTTTTTTTCTTCCTTGCGGTAGTAGTTGTTTCATTAATTTATTTATTTCCTCTAAACTTGTAACATCGATTACAAGTCCGATGTTGATATTTCTGTAATCGTCTCTGTGCAAGCGGTCATATATAACCAGACAAGATTGTGGAGTCAGCTAAAAAATGGTCAAACTTAATCATGTTACAATGAAATGTAATTACGTATCAAAAAATGAAATGTAATTGCGTTACGTTTTCTCCTTCAACTTAATGTACTAGCATTTTTAAGCAATCTTATTATTAATGAATTAGTTAGCTTATCAAAAAAATTAATGCAGCATTAATACTGTTAACTACGAATTGATTATTTCTTGATTAGAATTCACAATCTTCAAGACATTCATTCGATAATTAACTAGTAAGATTATCAAAATAAGGGTTACGTTGTGTTGTTAAATATTGCTTTTAGGCATTAATTGGTTAAAGAATTAATACTCCGTATGCTTTTTTTTAGGGAATACTCCGTATGTGTTATGTGTTATTAATTTGTACAACTTTACAAGACCTGATAAATTATCTACTCATAAGTATGTGATTCTTATAAATTAGTAGTTGACAGGAAGTCATTAATTAATTTAGTAATTTTCACTTGAGTCTTAGAAATACAGTTTCAATTCATTAAATTTTGATAAAGAGAACTTTGTTATTCTTAATATGGTCTTGCTTGACTTGAGACCGAATAGAGAGTATCAAACTCAAAAAAAAAAAAAAAAAAAAAAAGATTCTGAAATTTAGAAGAAAAAGAAATTAAAAATAGCATGTTTTCGTGATTTGGTTAGCTCCAATTAATATAGATTTTTTCAAAGGAAAATCAAAGTGTCAATATAAGTATAAAATGTGTTACACGAAAAGTATGATGTCGAAGGGGATATATTAAATTACTATATGGCAACAAAATCATGTATTAGTACTGAGCATCATACTATTAGTTTAGATTTATAAGGTCTATGTTGACATTTCAATTTCTATTAGACAAAGTTTATATCAACAAAGACAAACTTACTGACAAAACTGATACTAAATACATCTTTTTATTCGTAATTATTCAAATTAAAGGAAAGTAAAGTAATAAAAAATTAACAAATTTTCTGGTAAAAAAATCTTTTGAATATATTTTAATCCAATATATATACATATATGTATATATATATATATATATATATATATATATGTGTGTGTGTGTGTTTTAATATTAAATACAGCATATGTTTGAAATTAAACAAATATCATATTAATAAATTAAAAAAAAGGCTATATGGGTAAAGAGAGAGAGAGAGAGAGTTTTCAGTCTCTTATTTAATTATATACCTTTATATAATTTTTAATTCATTGATGAGACTTTACACAAACTAAAACTTATTTATGTGCAATTATATATATATATTGAAAAACAAAATATACATTTTTTAAAGCTTTTTGCGAAGGAGTATCCAGCCCTCTTTGTTCATGTATAGAAGAAAATGAAACATCAACTACCCTGGCCAGTAGCAAGGTTTGAATTTTATATATATATATATATATATATATATATATATATATATATATATATATATCTGCATACGTTTTCTATATATGCTTTTGACTCGTGACAGGATATCGTTTTTTATTTAGTGAGTGAATTCAGTTAGGCAGATATTATATGCGCAATGTTACTTGAATTGCACTCTCTTCTTAAATATTTTTTCCAAATGATAAATTATTTAGAAAACGAAAGCTTCCAATAAGAACATACCATGTAAGAAAAAACATGCTTATACGGCATGTGTATTAATTTGATGAAAAATTATTATAACCTGGTGACAGGTTTGTTCGAGAAGCGGGGGCCAACGACGAAAATCGATCACTGGGAGAGGAAGGAAATTAATTAATTAATTTCGGGTGCTTTCAAATCATGTGTTAAAAGTTATAAAAAAAAAAAAAAGAAGTTATTAATACTGATAAGTCATATATAAGTGCCACCACATGCTCCTTACAATGTTTTTGAAATGTATTGATTAAAATTTTAAAAAGTAATCACATGGAACACTTATTACAATTTACAAGGCTAAACAACATTTTTTTTTTCTTGGGATACGATCGAACACTACTATTTCATGTCCAACTTGACCATATGTTGTTAAAGCAATATGCTGACCCATATCTAAAACAGATAATATTCTTGAGTTCTCAACTGATATAAATTAAATATGTTTCGTGTGTATAGTGAGATCAACATTTTTCTAACTGCCCTTTTTCTATATTATGTAATTACATTGTAATGTAAACACTTGGTACCTCTTGCAAATAAATATTGATCTCTCTCCACACACACATGATTATTATGAGTAGCAAATTCAATAAAGTTAACAAAATTTTTTAAAACATATTTTATTTAAAAAATACAATTTTTTCATTCATTCTATTATTGCTATGATAAACAATGATTATTTTTTAAACCAGTAAGTCTATAAGATGAGATAATATAAATATAAATTTTATTCATAAATAATAATATCAACCAAGGAAATGAAGCTAAATTAAAAGTGCAACAATTTTATTATCTTAAATCTCAAGATGTGGTTATACGTGATAAAAAAAAAGTAAGTTAATCAATAAATAACATAAATCTAATGTATGAATTGATTTTTTTTAAGAGTGAGTTGTTCAGTTAAAAAAAAACCCAAAGTGCCATAACCTGCTGAGTCAAATCAGGTCACTGGCTCAACCTCTAAACCTGGAGAGCATGTAAAAAAAATCCCATGATCACACCGAATCTATTACATGGTTGATTCATTTTGTGATTTAAATTGATTAGTTGATCGGTTTCCCAAGTCAATGGATTGATCCTCCCAATCTGAGTCGAATCTGATTAAACTAGGTAATAACTTTAAATTATTAATTAGAGCATGTTTGGGAACTATTATTTCTCCAATTTCAATTGTATTCATGAAAAAAAATCGTTTATAAAATAAACTGATTTTTTGGAACAACAACTGGAATTTAGTATAAATAAATAAATTCTGAAAAATAAATTATTTTATCAATATGAAAATTTGTAGCTCATGATTATTTTACAACATTTTATTTTTCTTTCAACTGTTTTTATACCATTGAAAATTAGTTTCCCACCTTTAGATATAATAGTTTTTAAAGTAAATTACGTGGATTCCTCTTGAAGTTTACACGTATTACTCTAGATATCATTCTTTTATGTAACTTTTAAAAAAAATCCTAATTTATTATCTCGTGCAACATCGGACACTCCTTTCACCCTAAACCCTAAATCCTGTTTTATATTCCTCTATTTTTTTATTTATTTTATTTTAGTATTTGTTGTCAAATAAGCTAGCTTACTAAAAATAAGATTTAACAAAAATATATGAATTAAAAGCATATGTTATCCTTTTGTTAATCACCGTTACTATTGCTAGTAAATATAATTCACTACTACATAAATGGTCTTCAAAGACGGTTCCAGAAGGCATTCAAAGACGATTCAGCACCCGTCCTTGATTCCAACGTCTTTGAAAGTTTACACTTTCTAAGACGATTAACAGACCGTCTTTGATGGCTTTTTTATTTTTTTTAATTTTAAGTTTCTAAGACGAGTATAGTCTGAACCGTCTTAGAAGGGTACCAAACAAACACGGTTATCTGGGGGGATCGTCTTTGATTGCTTTTTTATTTTTTATTTTTTTTAAAGTTTCTAAGACAGGTATAGCTTGAACGGTTTTTATTTATTTTTATTTATTTTTTTTTAAAGTTTCTAAGACGGGTATCAGTGGAACCATCTTAGAAGGGTACCATACAAAGATGGTCTTCTGAGGGACCGTCTTTGATTGCTTTTTTATTTTTATTTTTATTTTTTTTTAAGTTTCTAAGACGGGTGTCAATGGAACCGTCTTAGAAGGGTACCATACAAAGGTGATCATCTGGGGGAACGTCTTTGATTGCTTTTTTAATTTTTTTTTAAGTTTCTAAGACGGGTGCTGTTGGAACCGTCTTAGATTGGTAATTTGATATTTTTTTATTTTGAAAATTTTCTTTTTACGATTTAACCATTCATAACTATCTTACAACTAATACATGAATAAAAAATAACAATTGCTTTATATTTGAATAATAACATTAATATTTGCAAAATTTACAACATCAAACCACTGGATCATGTTGTCCTTCTTTTCATACCCTTTCCGTATGGAAAAAATACAGGTTAGCCAAAAAAAAATCACTATGACAACATCTATAAAACTGATATAAAGTGTGCTACCCTGGATTACACCAAAAAAAAAAATCAGACCTTATAAACCAACTATCATCATCACACACACAATCCCACTTCACAAAGTAATGAAATATTTCCTCATAATATATTTGTGATGTGTAATGGCAAATACTGACAGGACCTTATGCCAAAATTCACCAGATCAGGAGTCATATCAATATCACCAAAGCTAAGTTCTAGCAGGTCCTTGTGGGCCTATTGAATCTATAATTTCCAACAAAGTAAAGATACAACAATTGAAATGTAATTTCCAACAACATAATTTATAATTATAAAGATGGAAGTCTACATTTTATAAGTAATGTAACAATAAACATGCCCTTATGGATATGTCAATATGGTGTGACTTGTAAAATCTGGATTACATACAATAAAAATCTGAATTATACTTTGGTCTTTCTCATTTAACTAAAGCTCTATTTAGTTCCATCCACTGCAATATAGTCACAATGTTATCCTCATAATAATAGTGTTGTTTCTATCATCCCCCGAACCCCCCATGCAATAGCTCTTTTGCTTTAAAATATGGACTATGCAAATGACCATTTTACCTTCTACTGAAATTTAACTTAATTATGGAAAATGAAGGCAGTAGGGATCAAACCCCTAACAACTTGATCATACAAACTCTTGATACCAAGTCAATGATCAAGTCACCCCAAAACTTACAATGTTTGGTGCTTGGTAAAAATAAATTAAAGATTGTTAGTATTGGAAAATTGACTTAGTTGCAGTCTCTATGGGCTGCCTTCATTGAAGCCCCCAACACCTTTATTGTGCTGGGTATGAGGGGATGTTGTTTTGTCCCAAATCACCTAGGCTAGTGATATGGCCCAACTAGTACTTATACTGCTTAAGCAGTCCTCACCTTACAAGCTGGTTTGAGAGGTTAAGTCTTGAGCCCAAATTCTAAGAATTAGTTACATGAATTTCATAACAATTTGCTATTCTAGTCACCTTCTATGCATCTTTTAGAGAAAATTAACGATTTCACCCCCGTTTTTCGCAAAATCACCGATAAATAGTTGTAAAATTTGACAATTTGTAGTTGTAGTTCTAAAGTATTGACTATATATAACCTTGAAAGAAATAATAATTACTATTAGCATAAGCAAAACGGATTCCATAATCCCCAAACAAGGAAATTAACTGAATGAGCTAGCTATAAATTTTACTAATTGGTAAATCCTTTTTTTGTCGGATAGCCTTGGATGGTAAAAGCAAAACAAATTTTCTTAATAACACCAATTTTAAATAAATCCAATTATCAAAACGAAGTATAAAAAAAAAAAAGGCTAAAACAAAGTATCCGATATTACTCCTGTTTTGGTTGGATATTGTCCCAAAATTGACCCATTGGGTAATTTGTTTTTCTAATCAACAAAATACATGTGCCATGTTTGCTTAATTTTATCCATTGGGCTAATAGCTCCTATGCTTGAGACATTTTGAAAGAAAGATTATGCTAAGCGTGTGTTAATGATACTAATTTTTTTCAATTACTTTTAATATCATATTAAATATTTGTAATTTTTTTAAATTTTTATGTTTAATATAATTAATAATGTCTTAAAAATATATATAATAAATAGTAGAATCCAACCTGTTGAACAACCTTATCAATAGCAAATTTACTCTTCGAATCAATTAAATCTCCTAATTTAGTTGACTTTAGAGCAAAATTAATGATAGGAAGTTCAACATCTCGAATGTGCTTCTCCAGTTGTTGCGCCACCAGCTCATTGTATAAGGACCTCAGCTAATACAGCAGAAAAAAAGCCTTTCCAATGCTTCTTCTTATTATCCTTTTGATTGCCCTAGATATTGAAAACTCTTTCAGGCTAACACTAAACCCTTCCGCAAATAAGTTTTCCATCAAAAAGGGTTGCAATACATCAAAAAATTTAAGTGCCTCCTTGGGACCCTTGCCAAAAAAAGTTGAGGCTGTTATTTCATTTATGGTTGCAAGCAGAGCATCCCTGCTGAAATCAAATTCTAAGATTTCACTTTGCCTAATCAAATACCGTCCCCCAGTGTAATCAAAACCCATAGGTAAAGCACCCTGTAAAATTTGGATGGAAGTCCAACAAGCATCATCAGAATTGGCCTTCAGAAAAATAATTAGAACATTCCTTCAAGAACAAGGGCATTGAAGATAAAATGCAGATACCCTCTTTAAATGCACACTAGCACAACCTGCAAAACTCTTCCTTTTGTAAGCACTGGGAAATAGATGCCTCCTAGATTCAGTTATATTTTAATCCTCATTTTGACTTTCATCCTTGACAAGCTTGATCATGTCATCAATTCGAAGGATAGTAATAGCAGCTTCAGTTGCAAACTAGGGAAAAAATACAACTTATAGCTCAGACAACTGTATAAGAAGGAAGCTGTATCTTGAAGTCAACAACTGTTGATATTTAACTAAATACATACCTGAATAATTTTTACTTTGCTCATTGCAGGCTCAATGACTTCGGCCTCCAAGTTGTTTCTAATTTTCCCTTTCGAAAGGTCCAAACACATACTGGGGGGAAAAAGAGCAAAATAATCACAATATTTAGCGAGATAGAAAAGAATGCCAAAGCTTATCAAGCATCATTTCATATGTATTCTCCATTGTTACTTTTCTCTAATATTCATTAACGTATTCACATGTTGGAATAATAGTTGAATCTGCATATTATGGGCAGATGCGCAAACTTATTTTACCTGTCCAAATTCAACATATCCTGTCCTATATTTCTCCTTGCACAAAACACCCAAATAACCAAAAATATGGCACATGATATTGCAAAATCAAGTTAGTAGCTTCATGTCAAATGGTTACGAAGTTCTAAGTGTGTGCATAATAATCATATAAGGTGAATTCCAACATAGGTAGGAAGAAATACTAATGTTTAAAATATAATGGCACAACAAAGATAAATTCAATAAACAGACCCAAAGCTAGGAAGAAGACAAATACAAAGGAAACAATATAGTTACTATTACTAGTAAGCAAATACCTTGATAAATGTTTCTTATCGGCTTTAGTTTGTGCTGAATGGCGGTAGGCCTGTAATTTTGCGACCAGCTCAGTGGCATCCTTAGCAGCATTAACAAAAAGCACCTGCACCAGTTAAGTGACACCAACATATACATTTTCATTGCTAAAATGTTTGGAAATGAGAACCAATCAATTAAAAGTAAGTCTCAAAAGAGTGAAAAGACCAAACATTTAAAATTAAATATCAATTCAAAAATTAAATTGTTTACCACACATACCCCAAATGAAAGTACACTAGACTAAAATTACAGAATTTAATTATTGGACGGGAGATGAAGACAAAACTCAAACTTTACACCATGTGTCCATTGAACTTTTGCATACGGCGTCGTGCTTTTCTTATAACAATAACCTCACATCAACATCTTCACATATTTTTCAATATAGCCCGTATAAATCCTCAGTCTAAGCAATGATTCATCAACAGTTTTTACTATTATTACATAGTGAAAGAAATAGAAAAAAAATAATGCCCACTGCACACAAATTAGAATAAATGGAAGCATCAAAACTGGCTATGCACTGTCTAAAAATAAATCAAGAGGAATTATAGACATAACAAGTACTCCATCCAGTTGTGAGCAAGTGTCTACGTGGCTGACCTGGATAGAAAGGAAAATAGATTAAAGGCAAAAACATTAGGTCTCAAAACAATTCTGAATAAGCTACAATAAAGTGATTGCAAGCATGAACATAGTTCCTAATCTAAACCACCCTGAAGATAGCCCACATCTTTAATCACAAATTATACATCAATATAATAGCACCAAAAAGGCTATTATAATATCCAAAAGTTATTTGTCATTAACATCAGTGAGATCTTTCTAATTCTCACGGAAATTAAATGATTAAACAAGCCTCTTCAACAACCACTTGTCACTCATACAATTACTTTGGGAATGGCCAAGTGTTGCGAGATATCATTTCTTTTCCCATCCTAATGTGAATTAATTATTACTAATAAAGAACACATAAAACATGATAGATATTAGCATTTGAGGAAAGAAGAGTAAGCATCAGAGACAGAGAGTCTTATTTCTTTCTATACTAAAAACTTGGCGCAACTCATCTCAAGTAATTAAGAAAAATAGCAGGTAAATCACAGTTAGCAAGGTTAAAAAAGAAAAGATAGTAGCACAAGTCAGAACAGCAAAAAGGAACATAAAATTGAAATTCAAACACAAAAAATGCCACCATTGTTTCCACAGAGACCAAAAAGAAAAACAGCAAGCAGAATGTTGGTAGGGTTAAAGATCAAACCTCTCGCAAGCATCTTCAAGAGAAGACAAGGGTCGCTTGAAGTCCAGGTGGCAGACCCACCACGCGTCTTGGTACGCCATCTGGTTTCCAGGTCGAATAATCGTCTGCTGTTGCAGCGGTTGCTGTGGCTGTTGCGGCGGTGGTAGATGGTTCGAATTAGGGTTCTGATGCAAATTAAGGATGGGATTAGGGTTAGGGTTGGGAGTGGGATTGGGGCTAGGGTTAGGGTTTTGTTGGAGATTGAGGGGTCTGATAGGACGCAAGTGAGCGTCAATGTTGGAAGGGAAACGAGAAATGGCGTTAGCTTGCTGTTGTTCTTGTTGTTGTTGCTGCTTCTGCAACTGCTGTAATGAGCCCGCGGAGGCAGAACACAGCGGATAGAGCGACGTCGGTGGGGAACAACCGGGGAAGCGCTAAGAGGAGGAGGCAGAGAAGGGCGGAGAGGTAGGATAGCGAGGTGGAGAGGGAGAGGCATTTGGCCTCGATAGCGAAGGTTTGGAGTGAGGCGCGGGCGGAGGCGAGGGAGGCATGGAAGAGGAAGAGGGCGGAGGCGAGGGAGGCGTGGAGGAGGAAGAGGGCGGAGCCGAGGGCAAAGTAGAGGGAGGAGCAGATGGATCCGTGAGAGAAGAGTAACCCTAAAGGGGAGGAGTCAGAATGCTAACCGTGGGAGAAGAGGGAGATATTTAAAAATAGCGTAAAACATTCTAAGACGGTTTTGCAAACCCCATCTTAGAATCATAGTATTTTAAGGCGGTTTTGAGAAACACCGTCTTGGAATGGACCTTTCTAAGACAGTTTTAGCGGAACCGTCTTAAAATTATTGTATTTATTTACAAAAATGCCACCACATTTCTTTCTAAGACGGTTTTGGATTAACCTACTTTAAATCAGCGTCTTAAAAGGCCTTTCTTGTAGTAGTGATTAAAAATGTTGATTAAGTAGATCCCAAAGTATTTGGAGAAATTATCAAAATTAGTTATAAAGTTTGATATTTAACCATTATCTAGTGGTGTCAAATAGGTGATATAAGTTTGTCCAGGTGGTTGAAGATGAGTAAAGAGAGAAAGAGGGGAGGAAGAGAGGAGAAAGAGAGAGAAAGAGGTCGTCAGTATGAATTTCTTCCACTAATATTTATAATCAAACTAAAAAATTAATATTTCAAGAGGTCACTTTGAAGTTGGTCTAAAATAAGATTAATTATTAATTATTTATATGAAATATTTTCTTAATAAATTATAATATAATATTATTGTATAACTTACATCTAATCCGAATCAAAGGACGACGCTTTCCATTTTGATTTGCATGTTTTTTTATTTATTTATTTCTTCTTCTCTTTGAATTAAATAGTATGCAGAAAGAGAGAGAAAAACAGGACAAAGACAACCCATAATATTTTAGCTTTGTTGTGAAACTTTCATTATATAAAGTTTTCTATAATGAGTTTTTTATAACGTTATTAGCATGGGCGGACCTACGTTCAGGGTTGGGGGGGCATTGCCCCCCCTTAAATTTTCAAAGTGAATTACCAATATGCCCTTGATTATAAATTTTTTTCCACAACAATACTGCACACAACAGATAGTCTCATTTCACGTGTCATGTTCAATTGCTGGCTACCTTAGGCATCTTACAACCACACATCCTGCATCTTGGTTAGTCATACTTTTGGATGTAAGACCCCTCTTTTTTGAAAAAGTAAAGAAATATTGCCTTGTGCCTCAAATTTGAGTACAGAGATTAAATTGGCTAAGTGGTTTAAGGTACTATAAGCAAGATTAATGCAATTAGGCTAAAGGTATATGTGAATGTTGGTATTTTTTAGTTGTAAATAAAACATGGAGAGTATAGTTACAAGATTATCTTTTTGTCGATGATACTATTTTTTTTAAGCTTTGTCTTTGTTAAAGAGGATCTTAACTTGTATATCATGTGGCAGACTGGATCCCTTTAGACCATAAAAAATTATGTAGTATTCTTTCACCAAAACAAATATCATATATGTCGGCATAAACTGAAAATAGAGAGAGAAGTCCCAAAGCTTAGAAAACATGGATACACACTTTTGTTATTTTTAAGCATTAATCACATGTTAATTTTATCATTTTTTTTCCTTTTTGAATGTATCATTTTCCACACTCTTATTATAATAGTTTGTTCCTCTAAATTTTCTTTAAAAAAAAAATTTTCGGGGACGCTGCCCCGAACCCCGTCACTAGTGCTCCCTTTAATTTTTTTTCTAGATCCGTCCCTGGTTATTAGGCTAACTATTAGGAAAAGATACATCTCAAAAAAATAAGAAAGAAATGTTGCATGTAAATCTAATGTTTTCCATTTCCTTAAATAAAGGTATTCATTTTAATTCATATAATAATAATTTTGCTTTACTTCCATTGTCATAAAAGAAACACCAAAAAAAAACTAAAACTATATTTTAATTTTGATATATTTTATTTCTTTTAGAAAAAGACTTTAGTATGTACTTCCAATAATTTAGTTCAACTCAAATATCTGTATTTAACAATAATTCTGTATATCGAAAAAAAAATGATTCTTACATCTTTAGTTGATTATAAAAATATGACAGCTTAAATATAAAAATTGCTACTAAATCAAATTAAATATATTTATAGAATTCAAATTACAGAAGTTTATTATAGAATATTTTACGTGTCTTAGAAGTTAGGTTGAGTATAATATTTCTCTTTTTTGTTTTTGTAATTGGGCTCCTACCTACATTGGTTGTCGGATCCCGCCAACATCAACAAACTGAATAAACTAATAGTTAATCCCATTTTTTAAAGGATTAAGTAAAGAAAGTTGTTACTTTTATTTTATTTTTTACTGTCGCTGAGACTGAGAGAGCATGCATGATATATAATAATATTATTAGCTATGCATGATTGTTTTATCTTTCTATAAAAAAAAAAAAAGATTGTTGTATCTTTTGAACAAATAACTGACTTTTTAAAGAAATTAAAAATATAAAATAATAATTGTCTAACTTTTTATAATAAAAAAACACAAAAGGCACTGTTTTAGGGTGTTTTTATAAACTAAAAATACTATCTTTTAACGAAAAATAAAAATAATTTCAATAAAAAAATATTTTCGTTGAAAGTTTAAACAAATACATTATAGCAGGGCATCAAGAGCTTACGTGAGTGACTTGTCTTTAAAATAACATAATTTTAACTCTTTCCTTGGTGAATTTTAATCCCTATGGCTTATATATATCTCATTATTTAGAAAATATTTTATTTAATTTTCCATCTGTAACAAACTGACGTGACATGCACATTAAGTATTTATATCACTGCACGTGCTTCTTTAATTTCATTTTTTTAATGGATTAGCTTCTTTCAAATTTTGAGGTCATTCTAACGTATGTCTGGTGTATGCAAAGTGCAAACTACTGTGCCATAGTGTTGTTGCCTTATTACGTAAAAGGTATTTGAAATTCCAAATAATTAAGAACGTTACATATATATATATATATATATATATAAATTAACAGAGAAATTTTAATTAGTTAACTGATGTGAAGCTTTGATAATTTACATGATAGATATAGGCTAAAAACCCATTTCATTATTTTATTTAAAATAATATTGTTAATTCTTAAGAAATTTTATTTTAATAATTTTTAATACCGTATTTTGAGCTGTTAAACGCTTTTGAGTTTTAATATTATTATATTTTAAATTTTAAACACGATACATCGTATTTTCAATAATTAAGAGAACTATAAAAAATCCACAAGAAAGTATGAAACTAATCTCAATTTATTTTCTTTATCACACACTTCATGGTCACTACTTAGTCGTATATCAACAGAAATATGTCAGTTAGTGCTTCTCACGTACACAAAATTTATACGATAAAAAAGCCTTTACTCTCTGTCGAAACATGTCGCAACACTTGATTCAAGGCGTCAGCAAAACATTGCCGTCTGTTCCAAAAACAAAAGCCCCTTGAGAAATTAAAAAAAAAAAAGTTGATTATATATATAATATTCGATAAATAGTGAAGATTGGTTGTATTTGCTCTTGATCAACCTCATGCCAATCTAGTATACGTTATCATGGTATTCACTTTATGTATCTAGACTTACTACCTTGGTTAATTTCCTATTAGATAATTGAAACATGCTTTATATCATAAAAAGGAAAATGTTATTAATCAACACTTTATTATATTAATTAAAATTTATATTATTATGTTTTGAAATCATGAGAGGTGTTAAGTACCTTATAATTTTTTGGTTTTTCTAATAATTTTTAACTAATAAAAGAGAATTATATGTATTTAAAAATATCAGTTAGAAAAAGTATGTTTCTAACATTTTTCTTAAGAGGAAATTGGGGCCTAATATTGTACTATTTATTAACCAACTACAACTAGTGACACATCCTCATTCATAAGTGAAATTCTAGCTCACTATGCTCTATAGAAGACAAATATTAATAATAATTAATACAATATACTTTCTACCATATTTTTTAATATGCTTTCTAATTTTTAATATTTTAAAAATTATTAAAAATTGTATAATTATAAAGACTTATAAAAATTGTGATTTATAATAATTTTTTATTAAAGTGTGTTGCTAGTATTTTTCATTTTGATATCACTTCTTGATGATCGCGACCTTTTTCCATTCATATACGCAATTAGTTAGTACGGAGGCTGCTAATAAACTTAGCAGATCGACATCAATATATATATATATATATATATATATATATATATATTCCTTTATTAATCATCTCCTTTTTTATTATTTCAACTTCAGAATATATACTTTTTTCTGCAACTTTATTCAGGGAATCTGTCAAAAACCTTCTTCAATAAGGGAGATAAATGAAACTTTGATTACCCTTATTCGAAAGGTGGAGAATGTGATGAAAATGAGACTTTTATCCTATTAGTCTTTGTAATGTGTCTTACAAGACTATTACAAAGATCTTATCATACAAATTGAAGTCTATTATGGAAGAATTGGTGAGCCCTTGTCAATGCAACTTCATTCCAAATCGCTAGAGTAGTGATAATATTATGATACTGTAAGAGATTTTTCACTCTATGAGAAAGAAGAAGGGAGCTAAGGGCTGGATGGCTATCAAAATCAATTTAGAAAAAGCTTATGACTGCTTGAATTAGAGGTTTATTAAGGAGACTTTAATTGACATTGGTTGCCCAAACAATTTTGTCAACTTGATTTGGCACTATATTACGACTTATAGAGTGAGTTTACTCTAGAATGGTGAAGTGCTTGATGACTTTAATTTACTCCATCTAGGGAGTGCAACAAGGTGATCCTATATCCCTATATTTGTTTATGTTATGTATTGAGCGTCTCTTACATCTCATTTGTGCTATTGTTGATAATAAATTTTGAAAACTTATTGAAATTGCTAGAAGTCCCAAAATTTCTCACTTGGCTTTTCCAGATGACCTCATTCTCTTTGCAAAGACATCATCTAATCAAATTGGAGTAATTAAGCATGTTCTGAATCTTTCTTGTATGAGCTCTGACCAGAAATTCAACCAAGATAAGACCTGCATCTTCTTTTCTAAAATGTTGACCAACATGTCTGGTTTTAGCAGCACTGCTGATCTGGATAAGTATCTTAGTATCCCTATTCTTCATAAAAGGGCTACTAAAGATACATATCAATTTTTGCTTTCTAAAATTAATCGAAGGTTGTCTACTTGAAAAGGTTCCCATTTGTCTTTTGCGGGGAGAACTACTATGGTGAAATCTGTTTTGCAGGCTCTTCTGTCTTACGCTATGCAAACCATGTATATGCCTACTGCCATCTGTGATAAGATTGACAGGAAGTGTAGACAATTTATTTGGATGACAGCGGACAATTGTAATATTCATACAATAACTTGGAAGACAGTTTGTCTTTCCAAACACAATGGTGGATTGGGTTTAAGAATTGCTAGAAAGTTCAATAATGCTTTCATAATGAAGTGGGGTCGGGGCCTCTGTCATAAGCATAATGAGTTATGGGTATGTGTTGTCAAAGCCAAATATAAATGTGGAACAAATGTGCTCCCATTGGTTGATGATAAGAGACTTGGATGTAAAAGCAAATAACACAAAAAGAAGGATTGAATTATGTTTTTAGAAATTTATAGTTTTTCTTCATACTATAAAACACTTTTACCATTTTTACCATCTGATGAATATAACGAGGTCAGACGATGAGAAAAATAATTTTCTTTGAAAAGAAGTTATGAGATTTAAAAACAAATTCAAAAACCCTTTGTCAGTTTAAGTAAGAGAGCATACCAAGAATTTATATTGGTTCATCTTAAACTCAAGATTACGTTCAGTTCATGACAAACACTAGATTTTCACTAACTTATCAAAGTTATAAGTATTGTTCATCTCTATTCCAAGCTTGACTTAAACCCAATATTTTTTATCCCACCAAGTTATTGTTGGATCTAAACAAATCAACAAGATTTGTTGGAAGGTTGCTTACTGTTTAAAGTATGATCATTTAACAGATGGATATATCACTTATAACACTTTTAGTTTTTTCTCTCAAGGTAGTGTTTTAAGAGTTTTGTATCTTTACAAGAATTTACAAAAAACTTTAGAAAAAAGAATGATTCACATAGGTATTCATATTTTGTTTTTTCAAAGTTTTTTCTATATATAACATTGATCTCCATGTATTCATTGTCTCTCAAGAGTTGGATTCTTCATTGTATTCCGTCTGAAATCTTGAGTCCTTGTGACATTTAATGTTGGCATCAAATGCACATCCTTTCTTCATGCAAAGTTCATGCTGATAGGATATTATGTCTTGTACTTCAGTAAGGAAGTCACTTCTTTCATCATTGATAAGAATCAACGTCTTCTAGATTGTAGGCTTCTTTATTCTTCATAGGACTTTGAGAGATCCTAGGAGAATATTTTCTGCATGAAAGAATCTCATATATAGTATTTAAATGAAGGTCTTAAATACACTATTTTATTATAAAAATATATTTAAAATATATTTAAACCTATAATTATATTTTTAATCCTTATAATTTATCATCTTTATAAATATTTTTGGTTTAGTCTTTATAAGGTTTTTTGTCCAATGATACTTTAAGCAGTAAAAGAATATTATTTAGGTAGACATTTAAAGGACGGAAAAACATGTTACATTTTTTTGTATCATAATACGTTTCATTAATTATCATTCAAAGCCATAAGTGCATATTTGTTACGTCTTTTTTCTTACCATTACAAAGCGTTATTCAGAAGGTCCATGGTTTGCAACTCCCTAAACAATAATCAAATCAAATAATATAAGCACCTTATTATAACTTGGTCTGAAGTCTAAACAATGAGAAAACTTGTGACAATTTGGTACAAGAAAATATTCTTCTTAATTACAAAAATGACGCAGAAAATTAAGTGGTGGCTGTGTCTGGATTGGTAGTAAAAATCCACGTTGAGGGGAAAATCACGGTGGAATCAACTCAAAAACAACTATTTCTTGCTTCAAAAAATTACAGTTGAGTTCAAGCCGCAATGTTACCAATCATGGCGCAATTAAAAGAAAGTAGCAATTTTGTAAGTTAAAATGAAAACAAACAAAAAAAAATATCTTCTCAAAGGATCCCCTAAAGTTTTTACTTAGGTAAAAGGGTCCATAATGTTTGGTCTCACATGGAAAAAATGTGTCAAGTTAAAGTTAGTTTAAAGGAACATGGTATGGGTTTAGTCATTTTTATTTTTGTTTCTTACCCATAAGAAGGTGTTGATGTCAGCGGTTTCGTGGCATCCTGTCAAACGACGTTCGTTGCCTTCTCCATAAGCAGCAATGTGCTCCTTGTGCCTCTTCCCCAACTTGTCAATTGCTGCTTTGATCACTTCATAGCCACCATCTTCTCTCATGGACTTGGTGCTGCAACATTATATTAATAGTATGCACTGGTCAAGCGTGAAAAGCAGAGAGAATTTATCTTTGGTCCTTTTGGTCAAGTGAAAAAAGGTTACCTGCAGTTTGTGTGAGCACCCGCACCATTCCAATCACCCTAATTTGGTAATGACCCAAATAAACAATAGTCATCATCATTTGAACAAATAAAAGGCCTAAATTACCATAAAGGGGAGAAAACTTAGAGAGGAAAATTAACCTTAATTGGCTTGGGATCAAAGGAAACCACCACACCAGCCATCTCAGTGATCCTCTGTTTGTTACCATAAAAAAACATTACTGTACCTATCTTAACATTGCAATTAACATTCATTGTTTTTCTATGGTAACAAACAGAGGATCACTGAGATGGCTGGTGTGGTGGTTTCCTTTGACCCCAAGCCAATTAAGGTTAATTTTTCCTCTCTAAGTTTTCTCCCCTTTATGGTAATTTAGGCCTTTTATTTGTTCAAATGATGATGACTATTGTTTATTTGGGTCATTACCAAATTAGGGTGATTGGAATGGTGCTGGTGCTCACACAAACTGCAGGTAACCTTTTTTCACTTGACTAAAAGGACTAAATTAAGATAAATTCTCTTTGCTTTTCATGCTTGACTAGTGCATACTATTAATATAATGTTGCAGCACCAAGTCCATGAGAGAAGATGGTGGCTATGAAGTGATCAAAGCAGCAATTGACAAGTTGGGGAGGAGGCACAGGGAGATCATTGTTGCTTATGGAGAAGGCAACAAACGTCGTTTGACAGGACACCATGAAACCGCTGACATCAACACCTTCTTATGGGTAAGAAACAAAAATAAAAATGACAAAACCCATACCATGTTCCTTTAAACTAACTTTAACTTGACACATTTTTTCCATGTGAGACCAAACATTATGGACCCTTTTACCTAAGCAAAAACTTTAGGGGGCCCTTTGAGAAGATATTTTTTTTGTTTGTTTTCATTTTAACTTACAAAATTGCTACTTTCTTTTAATTGCGCCATGATTGATAACATTGCGGCTTGAACTCAACCGTAATTTTCTGAAGCAAGAAATAGTTGTTTTTGAGTTGATCCCACCTTGATTTTCCCCTCATGGAATTTTACTACCAATCCAGCCACCACTTAATTTTCTGCATCATTTTTTGTAATTAAGATTGAAAATAAAAAGAATATTTTCTTGTACCAAATTGTCACAAGTTTCCTCATTGTTTAGACTTCAGACCAAGTTATAATAAGGTGCTTATATTATTTGATTTGATTATTGTTTAGGGAGTTGCAAACCGTGGAGCTTCTAAATAACGCTTTGTATTGATAGGAAATAAGACGTAACAAATATGCGCTTATGTCTTTGAATGATAATTAATGAAACGTACAAAAAAAATGTAACATGTTTTTTCGTCCTTTAAATGTCTGCCTAAATAATATTAAAGTATCATTGGACAAAAAACCTTATAAAGACTAAACCAAAAATATTTATAAAGATGATAAATTATAAGGATTAAAAATATAATTATAGGTTTAAATATATTTTAAATATATTTTTATAATAAAATAGTGGGCAAAAATCACTTGTTGTTATAATAGATCGTCTAAGAATTACAAATTTGGGCCCATCGAGTTCGACTGAGAACTTTCTTCCAACCTGGTTTATTGGGCTGAATTGACCTAAACTAAGTAAGGTATTCTAAAATATTAAAAAAATAATTAATTTAAGAAATACTTTACTCTCTAAAGTTATTTTGATGACACCAACACATACAATGTATTACTGGGAGTTCAACAACAACTTACCAAGCCAAATAAAGGAATAATTGATTAATTTTTTTGTGAATGAGAATAATTAATTAAATTAATCCTTAAAAGATACAAAGTCATTATATTACATAAATTTAGTCCTTTTTTCCATAAAAATTTATCATAATTTTCAAAGCAAATAGTTGCTATAATATATATATATATATATATATATATATATATATATATAATTTGAGGAACAAATTTATTAATATAAAAATCTTAATCACATTTTAAAAAAATAAATTAAAAACATATTTTTTGACACGAGATGAAAAAGCATTAAAAAAGTATAAATACATTGAATATTATTTCACAACATTTAACAAAACTTTACCTTTATGTAGGAGCCCATAATTATGTAACAGCCAAGCTGCAATTAAAATTGATTGCGATGTGATGTATTATCTTACAAAGAGTCAAGATCTATCTTTTAGAGATTAATACGTAAAAGAGAAAAGAGCATGTGAGAACAGCGACGCAGGGTGTGGGCATTTTATAGTGGGTGTTCTCTCCCTACCAAATTGTAAAACTAAAACCACGACCTTTGTGCCTAACATTTTTAATTATAAATTGTAAAACCACGACCTTTGTGCCTAACATTTTTTATTATAATTTTTTTAATTATATTTTTTATTTACAAGACTTAAACTATAACATTTATTTAAAAGATTTCAATTTTAGCTTTATAATAACATTATTTTAATACACATTACATAAGATAAAATTAATAATAAATATTTAAACTGTAATGTTAGATTATTTTTAAAGCATGGAAAGAAATTAATAAAAATAAATATATAATTAATTTTCATATTTAACTCCTCTCATTTTTTATTTATATAAATCAAAATTTAAAAGATAAAAAATTATATTATTTATGATTTTTACGTTTTTATAATTTATATAATAAATATTTTTTAGTTTCTTAAACTAATTAATTTTCATATTTAACTCCTCCTTTTTTATTTACATAAATCAAAATTTAAAAGATAAAAAATTATATTATTTATGATTTTAACGTTTTTATAATTTATATAATAAATATTTTTTAGTTTCTTAAACTAATATTTTAAGAACTTAATAAGACCTTTAACAAAATTATATATCCAATAGTTAAATTTAATTTTTTTGATTTAGTTTAAATAATTCTATATCAATTGATTCATGTGTTATTAAGAGTTAATCTATCTATCAAATATTGAAATCAAACTTCTACTAGTATTATTTAATACTATTATATATAATTTTATTTTTATATACATATGCATGTTATTAGAAATTAAAAATTAGATAAGAGTGTAAAAATTCTTTACATTATCAATGTATAGACTACTTAGACTTTTTTTAACAGAAATGGAACCATCAATTAATCAACAGAACATCGTTCCATTGCATATGGTAAAACTTGTTTTCTATAACACGTTTTTTTTCTTAATAAAACCATCTTGCAGTTGCAGGCATTGCTACATGAGATCATCAATAAATTCTGGCACTCACCGTAACTTCTGTTCTGGCTTAAAAATAAAATGTTATAATCTTGATGCAAGTATATATAAATGCTTTCCTCCGAAAGAAAAAATATAAACTTTTGATTTGAAACAACGTTCTATTACTAAGTAGTATTCCATAACGCTACATTAATTACTTATGAGGAATAATTCACAAGAAAAATTAGCGTCATGCAAAGCTCCCAAGAAAAATCATCACACAAATATGTTTACCTCCTTGTAAGTAGAAATGCAATGAAGAAGTGCCTCCCGAGCCTCGATGTTAATATTATCTCTTTCCTGCTTTACAAAAGAACACCAACACTTAATCAAGTAGAAATATGATATTTGCAGTTTTTCTCATTTCTGTGGGACTTGAACCTATTTGCACTGCCATCAAGGCTTGTAATCTAACCTGAATCTCCTGCAATTCTTGCTTATCTAACTCCACTGATGACAATGTATAGAGTGATTGCAACTGTAAAAATTACATTTCTACTTTAGTAAACAAATCATTTTTATTTGCAGAAGAGTACGAATCACAATTCTGTTTTAATATACATGCATA
>PYAF01001934.1:3453495-3495560 GCA_007407185.1 Glycine tomentella
TGGGACTTGAACCTATTTGCACTGCCATCAAGGCTTGTAATCTAACCTGAATCTCCTGCAATTCTTGCTTATCTAACTCCACTGATGACAATGTATAGAGTGATTGCAACTGTAAAAATTACATTTCTACTTTAGTAAACAAATCATTTTTATTTGCAGAAGAGTACGAATCACAATTCTGTTTTAATATACATGCATAAGAGGAGAGTAACAATTGGGGGGGGACTGACCAATATGGCCAGTGCTACTTGGCCTTCCTCTCTAGAATATCCAGGTTTACTGAATTTCTTTTAACTTGTCCTTTTGTTTCCATACCTTCTCTAAACATTGACGTGAAATCCTGAGATGGAACAAGAAATGGCCTATCATAAATGTGATTTATTCTACAGACTTATAAGATGTTCATGAACTTTCAGGAGATGGCTAGTAATTGCTGGGCAAGGCAAGCAAAGGCCTAGACCTTAAACCAAATATTATCCTTCAAAATATGATAGTTCGAATTATACAGATGTTTTAAATTAAAAATTAAATATAAGAACAATCCAATTCTTAATGGGGAAGTTACTTGTGTAATCCTTTAATATTGGGATTCTTCAGCAAATATAATTTAATAAGGATCATCAGGATACAGCACAATAAGTTTCAGCCAAAAATTAACCGAAGCAGATCCAAGGAGGTTGCAAGCATAATGGCTCTCACTGCGGTAGTTGATTGTTCTACCAGTTTTCTCCCTTTCAAATGAGGTATTTTATTTATCTGCATGGTCTATTAGTTGAATGTTCCTTCACATTCATTAATATGAATCATGTTAAAAAAGGAATAATAAAATAAATCTACTTCAGAACTAAGTAAATATGTCTTTTATCCTTTCCTTAAGTGAACCAACCCAATCTAAATGCTGTACATGATAAGATTGAGCAAATGTATGTATGACATCAAATTCCACCTGTCCACAAGTCATGGACAGAGAAATAACTCTGATAAAAACTGCATTGTAATAAGAAAGAATAATTTCCACTGAAAAAAGAAACAAACATGACAAATTGATTGAGTTCTGATATTCAGAAGTAGTTGTGAAAGAGATAGGCATGCCAAACTAATCCGAACCTTATGGAATTATACAAATGATTCTTTGCCATATCAAGCTCAGCTTTAGCTCTAGAAACATCCAACTTTTTATGTTGACTGCAATCAAGCATTGCCACTCTTGCTAGGTGAAGTAAGTTTGCACCTATCTGACCATGGATAAAGAAAATATCAGCTTTGCATTCAATATGGGATTTGAAATTTAAAAAGAATTGGAATTTGGAGCCACCAAAATCCCTGTCAAAGAACATACCTGAATATGGTCACTGGGAAGTAAGTCCTTCCGGACATTAAGACATCTGCAAGGAAAAAAAAAAGTGAGGATTTCATTTGTATAACAGACGGTGTGTCTTAGGACGGAATGGAGAAAACTTAGAAGCTTGGTGGAGGGTTATGCCCATTGTTATCACTATGTTCTAGATGGTCTCTTTTTAATCATTTTCCTCTTCATCTCCCCCTTCGTCTTTCCCTCTTCTTTTCTTTTATCTTATGATACCACCGACCCCAATTAGCTTGGGTTAAAAATGTTGTTGATGTTGATGTTGTAATATCTAGTTTTGTGTCTGAACATTTATATGTAACACTATTTTACCACTCAAGTATACTTGGATTGTGTGACATAGGTTTTAGGTGCCCTTTCTCCACCTATAGATAATGATAAAACACTAAATGAACAGTATTATTCTATTTGCAACATAGCTGTCATCATAAAAAATTCCTTAGAATACAGCAGTATTTGATGTCCACTTACAAAGATTAGTTCTCTGTCCAACTTACAAGAGAAACACATGTATCAATCTATTTACACAATAACACAAATTTTAATAATATGCACCTGCTCCTAACTTTCTGCCCTAAACTGTCAACACAGTAGTTACTATTGAACATATTATAATAATACATAACTGCTAATGACAGTTATTATTACACATGTTCTGATAATAAATGATTGCTCCAACTTTCTACCAATAACTATTATAACTGACCCAAACTCAATTCCCATGAGATAGCATAAGTTTCTATTAAAATTAAGTAAAAGGTTTTTTATGTTGTTATCCAATCATAGATTATTTATGAACAAAGAATTGGGAGGAAAAGGGATTAAAAGGCCACCTGTGAAAGGTATCGTAGTCTTCTAATGCATACAAAAGACTCTCCTTCACCACCTTCCTACATGCGTAAACAAATTAACTTAAGCACAATAATAACAACAACAACAATAATAATAATTACCAACCCCACTGTGGGAGGAAATTTAAGTTACAAAAAGAAGGTTCACATACCTCTAGCATCCTTATAGAGTCCTTAATAAGGGCCTCAGCATCCCTTTCTTTTCCTTGAAGATACAGTACCTGAACACAATTATTGTAGAATAACATCCTCATTTGAGCAAAAATTCCAACTTCGGAAAAGCATCAAAGAGAAAAATAAGTAACCAATGAACAATTACATTCTGACTGAACCCCCGAGTAAGCATAAAACCTAAAATAAGTAAGAATATTATTATATCCCAGAGAAATTGCATAAGTCATCCTTTTATATCTCTGATTCTTTAATGACTACCAAGTTATTATGGAGCATTACTTCACAGCATAGACTGAAAATATATGTAAAAGAAACTATTTATTCAAATAACAAAAAAGTAGAAATCAGAGAAAAGAATAGAAATACTCTGTTATGTCAAAATAAGGAAAAGCAAACCTAAAAATATATGTTTGTCAAGCTTAAGGCACAAAAGTACCCCCATAACTTTATGAAAGAGGGGGTACTAAGAATATCTAAAACAAAGTTGTATGTCTCTTCTCCCCTACATTCTAAAACAAATAAACGATCTCCCATTCACATTTTCACTCATTTTTGGGGGGAAACAGATGTGGTAGCATGTCTAAGACTTAAGTTATGTGAAAATAGTAGTGACTAGTGAGTGACTCTCATGCATCATGCTCCTTCGTTTTTAATTCTGACATATTAGACTACTTTAACAAACAGAACAAACAAAAATAAAAAATAGTAGTGTAAAAGGACAAATAATTACCACTCCTAGACGATACATTGTATCTGAACATTCTGAATGGCCATACCCCAGAACACGCCTTTTTATCTGAATTAATAGTCATTATCACATACTAAAAATCAAGACAACATACAGCCTCAATCATCAACCATAGAAATAACATCAAGAAATAACAATGAAATACGAAGTGATAGAGGAAAATAATTGTCTCTCCCTGATAATAATAGGTCCATACCTTCAAAGCACGCTGTCAAAAAACAAAAAATAAAAGGAGAAAAGTGGTCACTAGAACTGAAAGAACATAAAGGAATAAGACTAACTACAATATAAAACATGTCAGTGTCACAAACAGATTACATGTGAGAGAGGAAAAGAGGAATAACCGAAAATGAACAAACAAAAATACCAACATTCAGGATCCAAAAATGATGAAATTTGGTTCCATTACATAATAATGCAAAAATAGAATGAGTAAATGGTCTAAGATATCCACATTCAAAAGATTCTCAACTGCTTAGAAAATTGGAAGAGTGCTGTCATTTCTTTAGGTTATCATTTAACCCTTTTTCAGGACCTTTTCTTATAGAACTTAATACTTATTAAGGGTTTTTATCCAACTTATTAAGGGCTTTTATCTAACTTTTGTCTTCATTAAGAGATTCTCTTTAGCCACAAGTAGGAGATAAGAGAAGAGACCATGTGTTCAGTTGTGGAGTTTGTTGTGGGCCCAAGAAACAGTGAGGCTTAGATTTTGTCAATTTGGTGTAGAAAACATTGCATGGTTGGTAAAAGCAATGGTGTTTTCCTCAAGAATGTAATGCCCCACGGCACAAGATTAAAAAGTGTCCCTGAAAATGGGGTAATTTGTCGGATTTAATTGCTAAAGTTGAAAGTACAAGACAGTTATATGAGAGTAGGGTAAAGTTGGCGGGGATTAATTACAACTGTTGAATAAAATTATCTTCTTATCAATGCAATAATGGGGCAAAAAACACATCACCAAGACCAAGATAGTTGAATTCAACAAATTACCTCATAGCTAACACGAGCTTCTTCCAACTTCTGCTGTCCAAGGTAGAACTGCCCAAGGTTGTGAACAGCAACCCCAACCCTGCAAGATAGTCATCATAATAAAGGGTACACACATATATAGTTTAAATACATTTTTTACCCTAAATTTACCTCAATTTTGGTTTTAGTTCCTACTTTAATTCAGAATAAAGAATGTTGTGTTTATTCAATGATAACAATACCATATTTATATGAAAGGTTGAGAGAACCAATCCAATAAATTTAGGAATTAGAATCAATATATCTAGAGAAATAATGGAAGAGGTACTTGCCTGATGTTCCCTAATTATACCAAATATCTCAACACACCCTCTCAAGCTAGAGCATATATATCGTATCATATGCATTCAATTTCAGATATATACATTATGCTAGGTTCCCACAAAGATTTTGTGAAAACATCAGCAAGCTGATCATTAGCCGTGTGATTCATCATTCATGTATCCAACCTCACTTAGTGGGATAAGGCTCTGTTGTTGCTATTGTTGTTAGCAAGCTGATCTTTACAGCAGACAGACAAAATCTTGATGAGTTTCCTATTTCCACAAAGCTTAATGCGGTGTTTCATTTATTTGATACAAAGAGATTAAGATAAAACTTTCTTGTACGTTTCTTATCTCTTTTTGTTCCTCCTTTTCAGAATTTTATCTTTCCAAGACCCAAGTCCATTCAAGCCCTAGATCATTATTTATGTTCCTTTACTTTATGGGCACTATACCTGATTGATGCAAGCTCTATATCATCTCATTTCTATTCATTTACTGTATACACATTTTTGGTTCCTAGTAATGATCTTCAACTTATACAATTGAAAGTAGATGAAGCATTATTTATGATGGTAGAACATTAATTGCACCCTACCGTACATCATCAGGACCAAAAGATTCCTCTAATATGTTGATAGCTTCCAAATACAAGGGTTCTGCATTGTCAAATGCCTTTTTGACCCTGTACAATTCTGCCTGAAATAATAATAATCAAAATGAGTTGTGCATTATCAGCGTCATTACTTTCTCAACTAGCCTAAACAACAAAGGATCATTCAATGAATAATCAACCAATCGGACTGCTTTACAAAAAAGAAAACAAGACGATTAACATTGCAATAAGCTAGCTCAAAAAGTGAGGGTTGCCCCCCCATTTATATACACTGTTTTGGCTATATCACTAATCGATGTGAAATCTTCAACACACATATCACACCAAGGACTGGAACCAAGCGTGAAGTTTACGCGACTGGACATTTTTCTAGGGTTCAACAATGAGTGACCCTCAGGCCAAACAACAATTGCTATAATAAACTTTGAACCATTTTAGAATTTGGATTTGAGTCTTACTCAACCCCAAAAGCTAGCACATGAGATAAGGGTTGCCCCTCACTAAAATATACTATTTTGGTTATATCACTAATCGATGTGAGTTCTCCAACAAACTTCAAAGAACTAGAAGACTAAAAATACATTTTGAAAAAGAAGAGAAAGGAACAGACTCAAGGAGTGTTTCCAAGAATTAGAAGATTATGTTTTCAATTTCAGCCTTTATGAGGTGCACTGATGATTGCATTCATGGAGAGTATGCCGTCTGATATGCAGTGAGCTTGGAAAGATTTATTGCATACATAAATAATAAGACTACTTATCTCTTTTCTTTTAGTTTTTTTAAGTAGGAGGTAACCTTGTCCTCCCCTAGTTGTATTCATACCCTTTTCTCTCCTACAAAACTCCTTTATCAAAAATATAATAAATTAAGAATGAAACAATCTTATCAAAAATAAAATAAATTAAGAAACAATCATCAACTGCAAGTAAAATAACCAGATTGTTGCATGCAGAAGCAACATGCGGGTCTTTCTCGCCAAAACCTTCTTTAGCTTCTTCTATAGCAGAAAGGAAGAGTTTTTCAGCTTCATCTAGTTTTCCCTGTCAGAAAATGCATAAATAAATAGTCAACAACAACAATCTTTTCCCACTATGTGAGGTGTATAATAGAACTTAATAACAAAGAAACAGGAAGAAATAGCATGCCTCAAGAAAAAAATTGTCTCGCTTTATCTGTAAAGACTCTCCATTTTGCTGTATGTATGTTTGATACTACAGAGTCATCCTCAATTTTTCTTAATCCGATTAAGTCACCCCCTGGGTCATTATCAGAAGATGCTTCAGTTGTTGCATCTTCTGCAAATACAGTGCTGGCACTAATTCCTAAAGTCATTGCTGCACAAAAATCAGATTAGTCAATTTAAATTATACGAGAATAATGTTCATAACTTTCAATGTTGATAATGGGTGCTACAATATTAAATAGTTTTCCATGGGATAAAATTCTCAACAAATATTCATCAGGTTAAATGATTTAAATTTCATATCAAGTAGATCATGCCCTTAAAATTTATTGTTAAGAGTCTTAGAGATGTCAAAATACCATCACTCACGTGTCTTCACTTAACCACTTAAGCTTTTGGGATAACTGGCTCAAGACAAGGTATCAGAAAATCTATGACCAAGTAATCAAGAGTTCAATCCTTGTTGCACCAATTCCTCTAATAAAAAGTTGAACTTCAATACAAGGTAGGTGGGTCTAAGCATTGTAACCCCAAAGGCTCAAGTAAGGCGGCATGCACATTAGAAATGTTAATACAAATTCATTTGTGTTTTCACCTAATAGTTTAAGCTCTTGAAGTACTTGGTTCAAGACATTTCACATTAGCTTCATTCCAAAATTATATCATTAGCTTTTCATTAGGCTTCGTGGTGAAGCTTATCAAAATAAGCTCACATGATAAACTTCTATTAAATAAGCACTTAAGTTGTTTACTCAAACATCAAAAACCATCCTCTCCATGCTTTAACATCTTAAAAGTTTTGGGTGAATTGTTTCCTTTACACAGTATCAAAGAGTTGTCAGAGGA
The DNA here is from genome assembly GCA_007407185.1 of Glycine tomentella. Classification (NCBI taxonomy): domain Eukaryota; kingdom Viridiplantae; phylum Streptophyta; class Magnoliopsida; order Fabales; family Fabaceae; genus Glycine; species Glycine tomentella. Next base: position 3,460,575 of record PYAF01001934.1, read on the forward strand.
TTTCAATCGTCACAGTCCTTACTATCTTAATTAAATCAAATGTTAACATAGGAGTGAGTGCATGCTTTATCCATGCTTCAATCTTGAAGCCTTTAATGCGGAGCTTCTTAGAGATGAAACCAATCTTTGGGCCTGCACCTAGAAAGCTAACCTTTTGGTTTTGGGTGAACCGGTTTTCTTTTAACTGTTTAACAATATAGGAAAGGAAGCTGATTATTGCATTGTTCTATAAGCATGTGAAATAGAAGCTAGAGAAAGAAAAAGAAAAACATGATTAAGGAATTAACATTTAAAAATATCAGAAACTTTCCCCTTAACCCTCATTTAAAAATGAAAAGGATTCAACTTTAATATCTACCTATCAAATGGAAGAGCTCTCTCCATAAAAAAATAAAAATAAAAAAAAAATTATTGCTGCAAAAGATAAGAATAAAACATGGAATAATTATCAAAGAATTACAGATACAGCATCATTATAATTTGAAAATGTTTAAATGACAATATAACAGTTTTATATGTTAGTTGTTAGAAAACATTGCTCAAGAGATGTAAAAAAAAACCTACCTACATGTCCAGATATAACAATCCATAGACAAGGATCCCTGAGATCTATCCTCCAACCATGTGGACCAGTTTGATACCAAGAAAAAGTTTGAGTTTACCTGGAATAACATAAAAACAACAAGAAAGTAAGGATAGCAAATATCATCTTCCTTGCAGGATCACAAAATCATTGTCCATTAACAAATTAATGAACCATGAATCTACCTATGCAGCAAAAGTCAACAATGATGGGTGCAAAACCTGTAAATATGAAAATTTTCAATTTCAATGTCAAAGGGAAAGAAGAAAAAACTGTTCCTTTCCTTAAAATTAAGAAGTGGGTAAGGGTAAGGGGCTTTGTGGGAAATCTGGAGTAACAGTTTTTCTGTTCATTTTCAATTCCAATAAACACCAAACTCAGAATGCACACTAAATAAGGGAACTCCTTTTTGGAAGTAGTATAAAGTAGAAAGATGCAATGTTATGCACCAAAGTTCCAATTTTGATCTTTCCTGACAATTAACACCATCATGATATATAATAAGAGTGAAACTTTCACAACCATAATCTTGTATGGAATATGCCACTCATTTATACACAACCCATCATCTAAAATTCAAAAATAAAAAGGTATGGCCCTAATCACCATAAGAGTTTAAAACAAACAAAACCCAGAAGAGACAAGTAATAAGAGAATGAATGTAAAGGGTGCCCTCAAATTTTAATGGCTTTGCGTACCGGAAAATGCATTTGTGGTTGCTGTAGAGGCAGCAAAGACATGGGAAGCGGGAAAGCGAAGTTTTTTTAGCAAACTTGCTGCCGCCACACGCAGAGACATCTTTTCTTTTCCACCGAAGAAGATTAACAACTGATTAGGTAGATGCTGCAGAGTTCAAAGAGTTTTTGGTGTGGGTTTAAGCTTCAATGTTTTTTTCTTTTTTCTTATTTATTTACAGAAAAAAAAAATGTTATGCAATTAGATCATCATGTTCGTTTGAAGATAAAGAACATGAAAATTAAAAAAATAAACATGATATGTGAATTAAGAGGACAATAGTTAATCCTTGTTCCATATGGGATCGGAGAAAGACTGCTTTAAAATGAATTGATTAGATTGAATAAATAAATATGTAATATGAGTATAAAGATTTATTACAATTGAAAATAAAAATAAACAATCTATAAGGATTAAGGATGTACTAATATTTTGGTTTCTGGAAATCTGAATCCACGAGACAATTTTTCATTACAAGTTTATACATTAGAGATTAATTCGGTATAAGTAGAAAATATATTTTTTATTTGTAATTAGTGAATGAATATTTATTTTTAGAATAGACTATAATTTTTATTTTTTAGAAAACATATGAATTTTAATAATGTGTTTAATTATAATAAGTAGATAAATGCTCAAATATTAATAATATCTTTACTACTATATTTATAATTAAAATATTTACATACATTTGAATATCAAAATTATTTTTACATTATATAAAATTTATTAATATTTGAAAATATATTGTGAATTATACAAGAATATTTTGACTTTTAATTATAGTAAAACTAAAATTAAAATTAAAATTAGGAAAATATGTATAAATTCAAAAGTAATTAAAATATAAATAGTTTAAATTTGTGGAAAAAATAATAAAAGTTATAAATTTGAGAAGAAATCATTTGACTTTACAGAAAGTAGCTTATTTTTAAAATAAAAAAAAATTATTTTATTTTCTTTGCGTAATTAAAGTTGTAAAATTTTCAAGAAAATTTTCAAAACCAATTAATGATTTGGTCGACAACTTTTAAAATATAAACACAAACAGTAAAAAGCGTTATGTTATTTAGTAAAGTAAAATATCATCTCTTATTTTTTAACAAAGATCAACAATATAGGAAGTAAATTTTATTTTTATTATGATTTTTTAATATCTAAATTATGAAGGTAAATATTTGCTTCCCACAAAATTTAAAGTTTCAATAAATTTTTATTGATATCTAAAGTAATAAACATTTACATTAAAATGATAACCTCATAAAAAATTATTAATATCTCAAAATATTTTTATACCATAGTTCACTATTATATAAAAGGGTTTCAACATCAACATCAGTTCTGAATAAGTTTTAACACCAATTTTAGTATCAATGTTAAAATGATCATTGTTGAAAGTAAGCATTTTCAATATCGATTTTAAAATTGATGTTGAAAATCATTATCTATATGGATTTTGACTAAATCCGATATAGAAATGTGGTCAAAATTGTGTATTTTGATGCGTCTTCTACATCAATTTTGAAAAATCTATATTAAAAGTTGTATACAACATCGATTTTTGACAAAACTAATCATGTTGAATGTGTTTACCATATTGGTTTTAACCTAAATTGATATTAAAAAAATGTCTTTATAATATCAGTTTTGGTCAAAATTGATGTTGTAAAAACACTTTCTATATCAGTTTTAAACCAATCGATGTTATTTTTGTAAAAAATATAATAATAATAATAATAATAATAATAATAATTATTATTATTATTAATAATAAAAAATTACACATATTAATATATTGAATTATATATTGATTCTATTTCCCTATTTTAAGGAGATAACCCTATCATAAAATTATAAGCTAAAAAATGTGTTTCTTAAATATATTAATGCACAAAAAAACATTTTATTCTACTTAAAAACACATAATATTCTGAAATTATTAAACTAAGACATTAAAAAGATTTATACAGTTCGGGCAGTGAAAATTCTGGTGTGTTTGATGGTTCACATCAAACAATTTCAATTTATAGAAACAACATCTAGATTACTGATCTGAACTACCAAACTTTCATATATTGAATTATATATTGATTCTTACTTATTTTAACTGCTAATATAAAGCAAGAGGCATTTTACCTATGACATTGTGTGCATGTTAGGAGCTTTTAAGTAAAGCAGTCAAGCCTAAGTCACCAATCTTGATCCTCCTATGATGGCCATTGACAAATATGTTGTCACATTTAAGATCTCTATGTATCACAAGAGGATTATGGCTATGTAAATACTCCAAACCACTTAGAATCAGGGAAGCCCAATTCTTAATTGTTCTGATATCAACTCTCTTGTACTTTTTCCTATACCTATAAACATAAATACATAGTATGTTAACACAAATATAATATAATTTATGAAATATAGATGGTGAATTTAAGCTACATGGATTTGTAAACAAGGTTTAGGGACTGATTGATTACTCTTTAAGGGTACCGGAGGTGAACAATTCAATGACAAAGTTGAAGGTTCTGCTGTTGACATCGATCCAAGAATCATAGAAGATCATCATAGAGTCATGATTGAGGTTCTTAAGGAGATAAACTTCTTAATAAAGGCACTGGAGTTGCTCTGGTAAGTGAAAGACATCACCAAGCTTGACTTGGTTCCAAACCTCTTCAATCCCTAGTAACTCATCAAATGCCCTATACGTAGTTTTTTCATTGCTCCTTTCCCTAGAAAATCCCTGAACTACAAGCACCAACAAATCACATAGTACAAGTGAATTAGTCAATTAGATTAATCATAATTTAATATATAACAAATTACATTAATACTTAACATAACTGTGGATTGAGCACAAGCTATTCAGTTTGCATCCTTATAAAGTCACTCTAAAATCAAACATTGCCTAGAACCAACCACTTTTTAACATGCAAGGCAAGTCATCTTATCGTCAAGCCTTTCAATCATCATATAAATGAAGTCACAAAAACTCTACTTCATTGCTCAAATTGGCTAACAATAGAATAATAAAACTCACAAATTCAAATTATTGTTCTCTCATTAAATTGCTCCTTGGTATAAACAACTAAGTATGTGAGATTCCTATTTAATTTAAAAGACACATTTAGTTCTCAATTCAAATTGAACATCCGTAAGACATTATATGGTAAATAGAAACTAATTCATCATCAACTCATCTCTTAATTAACAACTTTGTATAAACTTATGCTACATAACACATCAATTATTAAGATGACAAATGATAATCACTTGCATCCTTTGTTACATTTACCTGTTCCATGAAGCTCTAGTTATCAATGATCATTAATGGAGAAAAAAAAACTCATGTCACATCAAACTCTAGTTACGTTCTTAATCAACCATAATCAATATTACTTACACTGTTAGTAATCTACTTATAAGTCGGTCGTTTAGGCATGTGAACAAGGTACTAGAGTAAAATATCGCATGAAACTCAAGATCAATAGCATTTCTCCCACAATAATTTGGGTATCAGTGATGTTATAAGTAGGGCTGAAAAGAAATACACATGTTAAAATAAGCACTAGTTAAATTAAGTTAGACTCAATAATTTCTTCTACAGTTTATGTTGTATGTTTCTTTTTCTTTTACCAAAGAAGTTTAGGAAAAGGGAGGATGCTAAATTTTAAGGTCAAGGCATGTCATGAGCCTTGACTTGAATCAAACCAAAGTCTTTTTAAATACCAATTAAGCCAGCACTAATTCATTTTTATTCTTTTTTGATATGTTTCAGTATGCATCTAAGTGGCCACTTCTTGTTTAGACTAAAAGGAGAGAAGAATAACTACTTACTGCAATGCTCTGAGGTTGAATGGTGTCTTTCCTTGGACCCAACTACTATTATCCCCAAACATGATTCTTCCAAGACCATCATATCCAAAACACATTGAAAAAGAATTCGAAGTGAGTTCTTCTTTGGCTAGGATACTTGGGACAAATTCATTACCCATTCCTAGTCCAAATAGACTATTTGAAGCCACCCCACCCAAAAATGCACCAGTCTAAACTTGGCCACAGCTGCCACATATTTGCCAAAAATGCACCAGTCTAAAGTTGATTACACCTAGCAGTTTCAAAGAATAAGAATCAAACATAAGTTATGATTGTGAAATAATAATTTAATTTCAAGGATCATTTTGGATGTGGACATGTGGTTATTATTGTGGGTATCACCAATTAACCAACATTCTTCCTACACATACATTTCTCAGAGCCAAAATCCAAAGTCCATAAAAATTATGTTTCAAGGCTAATATTTCATCACAACAACCTCCTGTGCATACTTTTCTAAAGGACTCAAGCCTAAAATCAGCTCTAACTCAAATGAGTCATTATTCACCTCAAGAACAAATTCTAAAATAAATGGTAGAATTTGTGTTTCTTACCTCTAAATCGACAAGAAAGGCTAGTGGATAAATTCTCCAAGCTTGAATGTCCATAAATCGCCTCCTTTCCCATCAAAATCGAGATTTTGAGAAGTTATCTAGGGAAAATGATCTCTCTGTTTGATGGTTTTTAGGGAAAAATGATGAAGAATTTTAGCTCATAGGATGATTTCCTACAAGTTTCATGTTGGTGCTAAAGGTTTTGGCCAAAGAATGAGTGGTATGGAGCTTCTCAAGCTCTTTAATGGAGGAAAATGCAGTGGGGAGGTAGATGAGTTTTTGGCCAGAAAAAATTGCGAAAATGGCCTTTTACAGTGGCTCTGTCAGCGTTCCCGCGTTGATGGATCCAATTTCACGTTATCGACGCCAAATTCAATGGAAAAATGGCTTCTTGGAGTACTTCTGGCACTACTCACGCCAGCCTCTCATATGTCTGGCGCTAACTGTGCCACTCTGGCGCTACTGGCACCAGATTCCAATGAAAATTGGCCTTCTGGTGTATTTTCATGCTAACGGCGTCAATCTCACGCTAACGACGTCAGATTCCAACCGTCACTAATTCTGTCACTAATGCTTTTGCGACATAATATAGTAAATTTAAACTTCTTCTTTCTTTTTCTTTTATTTATTTAGCCTTGGTTATTATATTTGACTTGTGGATGATCCTTTATGATCGTATATATGAGAAGCAATTTTCTATTAGATAAAAGTATTAAGAAAGTGTCATTAAATTTAAACTTCTACATCAAAGACAAAAACAATATAATTCCATTTAATGAAGACTAAGTGACTATCAAGATATCCTTCAGAAACAGTTACATTTAACATAAAATATATATTGGGTACAATGTCGTCCATAGTAAGTTTATTTACAGCCTCATGCATGGAGTCCCATTTATGTACAGCCTTAAACCAAAAAAGGTGCAAGTTTATTTTCAATTTTTTTATGAAAAAAAAAACCCAGAAAAAACCACTCACTTAGGGAAGGCAAAGTAGGCCAGCCCACCCAAAATGGGCTGGGCCGGGCTGATCCACTTTTACGAAGTGGGCTGAAAATCCTGGCCCGCCCCACTTTAAAGTGGGTTAGTGGGCTAGTGGGCCAGCCCACTTAAAAAATTTAAAAAATAACAAAAAAAGAGTTTCTTGTTTATATGTTTTCAATATTTACAATTATTTTGGTGTACAATATGTATATATATAATTTAGCAAGGATAATTACTTAAAATTGACTTTCAATGAGTCTTGCATATGAATTTGAAAGATTATTAGAGGAGGTAAAATTTTCAATCATATAAGAATCATGCATTCATGCTCATTCACAATTGTGGCATGTTCCAACCAAGGCAACATACAAGCAAGCTAGATTTGGTGTTAATAGAATAAATCATTTACAATGGACAATCAATAGTTTCAGAAAGCAAAATCATCATGCATGAGTATTGAGTAGCAATCAAATTAGTGGGAGAGGGTTGTGGAATCCGGTGTGTGTTGGCCCTGGCCTATGGTAAACATTTAATCTAACAGCTAATGATTCTTGACAGTATATTCAATTAAGCAATGAGGCATTGAAATAGGAATAATTTCTCAATATTTTTTTCTTCTTCCTTAATGAAAAATTGACAAGTATCCTTATCATATAATTGTGTATTTATAAGATTTCATTTTAGATTATCAACAACTATTTTACTAGAACTTCGTTAAGAGCTATTTCTAATGCTTTGGTGTTGACAATAACTATTCTAATCTCTTCTAAATAGGCTACCAGTAACCAATTGGAATGGTTTCTGTAAAATCATAAATTATAGACTAATAATACGTTAATGCAGTCAACACCAGCAGCCAGCAGGAAGCAGACCAGTCAACACCAACGTTAATGCTGTGGCACAAGCTAGATTCATGATGATATCAGATCAAACAATGCATTCCATTTCGAAATGAATTCATTCATACAAGCATTCATGCGCTTCAGTTCAAGTTCAGACAACATCAATTCATGATTCACATCACCAATGCTTTCCAAAAATTTAATTCACAATTGACTGATCAAGCACATCTAAATCCGGGACTAGCATGCCTTTTAGCAAAATTGTCTAATATGTACACCTATGATTAGGTTAGAGTTAGACGCAAAACGAATGGTAGTTAACTGTTGTATAGCTTCACAAAAAGAAAAATTTTGCTATCCAAAAAGTATCTGTCCAAAAAGCATCTGCCTACTGTTCGAATTTTTAACAAAAGATGCATGATTCACAAAAAGACACGCATGTTTCCTGGATTAACGTGCCCCTATTCCCAGATTTAAACCCTTTACTGTCCCCAGGAAAGTAAACGCTTAAAACATACACAGAAAACATGTTATAAGAGGAAACTCTCATGCATAGATGAAAATCATAATCAACATTGAATGAGCTAACCAAAGAGCTCAGCAGAAATGTCAGGTGTAAGTCTACTGTGCACAAGTGTAACAGGTCTCATTTACGAAAAATAAAAGTGCAGAAAGATAAATGACATAAAAGTAAAGCTGCAAGAACGAAATGTAAAGAGTGAGGAAGATCAAGGAAGCTGGTCCTCATCCATAGTAGCAGTAGCATCTGCAGCGGTGATGGGAGAAGGCTGTGGCTCCGGTGAAGGCATGGCAAAAGCCAGAGGTGGTGGCTGGGATGGAGAGCCCTGTGGATCCACTGAGAAGCGTTGACATAGTGCTCGGAGCATCTGAGACTGCTCGTCCATCTAGGCCTACATCCTCTGCATATGCTCCTGCATCTGAGTGATCTGCTGCTGCATCCTCATATATGTAGTGGAGTCCTCAAAAATAGGCTCCCTATGAGGGGCCTGAGAGGATGCAGTAGATGGATCCTGTACTGGTGGTGGTACTGAAGCTGAAGGCTGTGGTGGTGATGCGGCTGGCTGAGGCTGGTGACGGTCAGGGACCTCGGGCATGGGATGCTCAAGTCCGGGGCGTGGGCTCCTAGCAGCAAACTCCGCAGGAGTCAACTCAGCCGCGCGGAGGAGTTGGTCCTGGAGGGTGCGTCGGACACAGTCTAGATAAGACCTGTGCGTCAGAGTGGAGTTAGAGGATGGAATGATAGTAGAGTTTATGAAGAGGTGCCTGAAGTCCGACTCCGGGTGAAGCTCACTACGACGGAGCTTCTCAGGCACGAAGTCGGATCCGGTCTTCATCCGCCAAGCCGAGAAGCGACCAGTGATCCCTCGTCGTAACTCATCAGCGAGAGCGGGCATATCATCCCTATACGTTGCCTTGCCGGTGCAAGGAAGAGGCTGCATCTTGTTATAGCGCGTGATGAACCCACAGTGCCGCAATTCGTCCACGGAGGTCTGGAGAATGAACTCGCGGTCAAACGGGACGATTATGCCGCGAACCCAGCTGCGTCGCTCGCTCTCCACTGTCGTCCGGTCGATGTTGGCACAGAACTCCTTCAAAATGGAGCTTGAGCTCATATCTGCGAAGCTCACTAGCTTCTGCCACTGACGACGCTCGATCACTCCTCTGATAAGCGAGTCTTCTGGAAGATCCTCCCAATCAATGACCCTTTCAGGGATAATCCTCTTCGGCGAGAACCACTGATCGAAGCGGTCTTGGTGCTCCCTGGACAGAAAGCGGCCATCATCAAAAGCTGAAGTGCAGGGCTTCTTGTTGGGGCCCCCTGAGGTGACCTTCTGCTTGCCCTTATCTATCTGTTTACCCTTATCACGACCCATCGCAAAAGAGTGGAATGCACAAGCACGCAGCAATGCCTAGGGGAGGCAGCTTTGGAATCGAACAAGATGCAGAGAATGAGATGGAAAGTGTGGCAGAGAAATGAATTTGAGAGAAGGAAAATGAAAGGGTAAACAAGGACGAGGGAGAGGAGAAGGTTGGAGTAGGGGAGTAAGGTTGCAGAGAGGAAAGGAAGGTTGAGGGTGAATGTGAGAGAAAGTGAGGGAGAGAACAGAAGATGGGGAGGAGATTGGGGAAAAAGGTAGAGGAAGTGAGAGAGGTTAAGGGCGAGAGAGAGAATGAAGGCGCTGAAGAGAGAGTTTTAAATTTAAAAACAGTGCCCTAAGTGTGGCGCCCTTGGCGCCGCCTCCGCCCCAAGGGCGCGGGAAGGTAGAAAGGATGGCGCTTACAACGCCAATCTGGCGCCAAAGGCGCGGAAGTCCAGTGGTCACGGCACTCATGGCGCCACGCTGGTGCTCAGGGCGCCACTCTTTGAACATGAAACCCAGCCAGCGCACTTGGCGCCAAATACGGCGCTCGGAGCGCGGAATAACAGAGAGCATGGCGCTTGTGGCGCCACTGTGGCGCTCTTGGCGCCATAGTGCATATACAAACCCAGCTGGCGCTCATGGCGCCAGTTTCCGCGCCAACAGCGCGGGTAAGTAGAATTGGCGGCGCTCTGGGCGCCAGCATGGCGCCCAAGGCGCGGCAAAACAGAAAGCTTGGCGCTCTTGGCGCCACTGTGGCGCCCTTGGCGCCAACTTATAGAATGGTGGCGCTCTTGGCGCCAGACTGTCGCTCTTGGCACCGCAAGTTAAGCACAGGCCTATAATTGCTGTAATTGGCTGTTAACAGCCCAGGCACGCCAAAATGAATGCACTAAGATTGAATTGGAATAACTATCAACATGCATTCAAGGAAATCAAACAAAACAAAAGCAAAAACCAACGGATTGAACATTCTAAAACTTGAGAAATCTAGATAAGAGAAAATGCAAAGTTTGATTAAAACTAACCTAAGAAGCAAATTCTTAAACACAATTGAGTTGCCTCTCAACAAGCGCTTGTTTAACGTCACAAGCCTGACGGTTAATCCTCTAAGGATTAGGGGAGCTCAAAGGGATGGCACTTGTATCCCTATCAAATTGACCACCATGGTATGGCTTCAGCCGCTATCCATTAACCTTAAAAGGTTTGTTGGTGTCAGGAGAAGAAATCTCCACAGTGCCATAAGGAAATACCTTAACAACCACAAAGGGTCCAGACCATCGGGATTTAAGCTTACCTGGAAACAGCCGCAATCTGGAATTATACAATAATACCTGCTGCCCAGGCTAAAATTCCTTATGATGAAGGTGCTTGTCATGCCATTTCTTGGTCTTCTCCTTGTAGAGCTTTGCATTCTCATAAGCAGCAAGTCGGAACTCATCTAGTTCATTTAGCTGCAACAATCGTTTCTCTGTCGCCTTGGAGAGCTCAAAGTTGAGGAACTTGGTGGCCCACATAGCTTTATGCTCCAATTCCACCGGAATATATGGCATGATTTGCCATACACCAACTGATACGGCGACATGCCAATTGGTGTCTTGAAAGCTGTCCGGTAGGCCCACAATGCGTCATCCAATTTCTTGGATCAATCCTTTCTAGAGCTTCCAACGGTCTTTTCAAGGATTCTCTTTAATTCTCTATTAGATACTTCAACTTGACCGCTGGTTTGTGGGTGATAGGGCGTGGCCACCTTATGGGTTACCCCATACTTGGCAAGCAAGCTCTCAATGAATTTGTTGCAGAAATGAGTGCCTCCGTCACTGATAATTGCTCTTGGAACTCCGAAGCGAGTGAAGATGTTCTTCCTCAAGAAGTTGGCAACAACTTTGGCATCATTGGTGGGCAAGGCTGTTGCTTCTAGCCATTTGGAGACGTAATCCACAGCCACTAAGATATATTGATTGGAGTAAGACTTGGGAAAAGGCCCCATGAAGTCTATGCCCCAAACATCAAATAATTCAACCTCCAAGATATTATTGAGTGGCCTTTCATCCTTCAGGGATATGTTACCCGTCCGTTGGCATCTATCACAGCTCTCGACAAATGCCTTAGCATCCTTGAAGATAGTGGGCCAATAATACCCACTTTGCAACACCTTGTGGGCAATCCGATTACCTCCAAAATGGCCCCCATAACTGGATGAATGGCAGTGCCAAAGGATCCTAGGCACGTCAAACTCAGCTACACACCTTCTGACAATCCCATCAGTGCACTGGAAGTACAGAAATGGGTTGTCCCAATGATATCTCCGGGCATCATGCATGAACTTCTTCCTTTGCTGCCAGGTAAGGTCATCCGGAATGGCTCCAACAGCCTTGTAATTGGCCATATCAGCAAACCAAGGAGTGCTTTCAGCAGCCATCATTTGCTCATTAGGAAATGCATCATTAATCTCCAGCTGTGGGCTGTCTTGAAGCTCTTTCTCTTGGATCCTTGAGAGGTGGTCAGCCACTCTGTTTTCTACACCAACTTTGTCCCTAATTTCCAGATCAAACTCCTGAAATAGGAGCATCCACCTCAACAAGCGAGGCTTAGTATCCTGCTTAGTCAACAAATACTTGAGAGCAGCATGGTCAGTGTAAACAATAACTTTGGAACCCATCAAGTAAGATCGAAACTTATCCAAAGCATAAACTACAACTAGCATTTCTTTTTCTGTGGTAGCATAGTTAACTTGTGCTTCATTCAAAATTTTGCTAGCATAGTAAATGACATGTAAAAGTTTGTCCTTACGTTGGCCTAACACAGCTCCTATAGCATATTGACTAGCATCACACATAAGCTCAAATGGTAAACTCCAATCAGGGGCAGTCAAAACAGGTGCAGTGGTCAATTTCTCTTTCAAAACATTAAAAGCATGCAAACAATTAGCATCAAAGTTAAATTCAGATTCCTTGACCAACAGTTGGCTTAGAGGCTTAGCTATCTTAGAAAAATCTTTGATAAATCGCCTATAAAACCCCGCATGACCTAAGAAACTACGAACACCATTTAGATTAGCGGGTGGAGGCAATTTTTCAATCAATAAGAGTTTAGCCTCATCAACCTCAATCCCCTTAGAGGAGATTTTGTGACCTAAGACAATGCCATCACGTACCATGAAATGGCACTTTTCCCAATTAAGCACGAGGTTGGTCTCTTGACACCTCTTTAGGACTTTAGACAGGTTAAACAAGCAAGCATAAAAAATTAGACCCGAACACAGAGAAATCATCCATAAACTCCTCAAGAAATTTTTCTACCATATCGGAGAAGATAGAAAGCATACACCTTTGGAAAGTGGTTGGTGCATTACATAGACCGAAGGGCATCCGTCTGTAAGCAAAGACTCCAAAGGGACAAGTAAACGCCGTCTTCTCTTGGTCTTCAGGTGCTACTGGAATCTGGTTGTAGCCTGAGTACCCATCCAAGAAGCAATAGTACTCATGTCCAGCCAACCGCTCTAGCATTTGATCGATGAATGGGAGGGGAAAGTGGTCCTTCCTCGTAGCATCATTCAACCGGCAGTAGTCTACACACATCCGCCATCCGGTGATAGTCCTTGTGGGAATCAAATCGTTATTGTCGTTCTGAATTACAGTGACCCCACCTTTCTTGGGTACGGTTTGCACCGGACTAACCCAAGCGGTATCGGAAATTGAGTAGATCATACCCGCATCAAGAAGCTTCACCACTTCCTTTCTCACTACCTCCTTCATCATGGGATTTAGTCTTCTCTGAGGTTGCCTCACCGGTTTCACGTCGTCCTCCATGAAGATCTTATGAGTGAAAAATGAAGGGTTGATGCCCTTCAAGTCTAATATTGACCATCCAATGGCTGACTTGTGGTCCTTCAACACTTGGGTGAGCTTGGTTTCCTCTTCCTAAGATAGACTCCTATTGATGATGACTGGATAGGTCTTGTCTTCTCCTAAGAACACATATTTGAGGGTTGCTGGAAGCTCTTTCAATTCTAGCTTTGGTGCTCCAACATCAATGTCTGTGTCCTTCTTTTCTAACACCTCCATGGTTGCTTCTTTAGACTCTTCAACAACAGCCACATCTTGAACGTCCATCAGGTCTTCAAATTCTTGCTCAAAAGATTCATTGGAATGAATTAGATCATCTAGCACATCAATCCGGAAGCAATCATTCTTGTCCATAGGAGCTTTCATAGCATCAAACACATTGAATACTATGGACTCGTCAAACATCCTCAGCTCTAGCTTCCCTTCAGCCACATCTACGATAGCTCTAGCCGTAGCCAAGAATGGCCTACCTAGAAGAACTGGTATCTCCCCTTCTTCCATGTCTAGAACTATGAAGTCAGCTGGAAATATGAACTTGTCCATCTTCACTAAAATATCTCAACAAATCCACTTGGTCTCCTCAGGGATCTATCAGCTAGTTGTAGAGATACCCTAGTGGGTTTCAACTCAGAGATGCCCAATGATTTGCAAATTGAGAGAGGCATCAAGTTGATACTTGCACCAAGATCACACAAAGCTTTACCAACACTAACATCACCTATGGCAATAGGTATGTTGAAGCTGCCTGGATCCCGGAGTTTAGGCAAAACTCGCTGCTGGATGATGGCACTACATTCCTCAGTTAAGACCACAGTCTCGCATTCTTGCAGCTTGTGCTTCTTAGAGAGTAAGTCCTTCATGAACTTGGCATAGTTTGGCATGTTGGCCAAGGCTTCAGCAAAAGGGATGTTGACTTGCAGCTTTTTAAAAATCTCTAGAAACTTGGCATATTGCTTCTTCTGCGCTTGCTGCTTCATCTTCAAGGGATAGGGAGGCTTCTCAAATCTGGAAAAATCCAGAGATTGCTTAGGCTCAGCTGCTACTTTCTCCTTTCCCTTCTCCTTTCCTGATTTCTTAAAGCTGTTGGAAATTGCAGATTCTGCATAATTTCCAGTTTCTGCAGAATTTTCAAGTTCTGCAGAATTTTCAAACTCTACAGCAGCTTTTGGAGTTTCTTCTTCAACATCAGCTTCTCCTTTATTTTCTCCTCTTGGCACCACTTTGATCTTCTCCTTAGGAGCAATGACAATTCCACTCCTAGTGGTGATGGCTTTAGCATGTTCCCTAGGATTAACCACTGTATCACTAGGGAATTGACCAGGTGATCTCTCAGCTAGTTGTCTTGAAATCTGACCAATTTGTGTCTCCAAATTTCTGATAGAAGCTCCTTGGTTCTTCAACTGAGATCTAGTCTCATTCATGAAAGCATCAGTATTTTGGATGTGATCATTAGTGGTCTTGGCCAGCTGCAACATAGCTTTTTCCAACTCCGAAGGCTCTTTGGGAGGGATGGGAGGTGGTTGCAAGTAATTGTTAGATTGATAATCCAACCCACTCCCATGTGGTCTTCTTGGATAGCTACTACCACTCCCAGAAGCTTGGTTGTAATGTCTTTGATACCCTTGTGGTGGCCTTTGATCATACCATACTCCATTGACTTGAATTGGATCAGCTCCCACTAAGGTTGGACAAACATTGGACTCATGGTCCCCTTGGCAATATTCACAGACAGCCATGCCTGCTTTGATTGATGAAGCTTGAGCTTTGGAGACTTCTAGCTTATCAAACTTAGCATTGAGAATGGCAAGCTGTTGTGATAGGAGTTTTTGTTCAGCCAACATTGCGTCTGTGCTACCCAAATGAATGACTTTCCTCTTTGGCTGAGTTGCAATGCTCTCATTTTCTGTTCTGGCCAAAGAGTCTATCAACTCATGTGTTTGAGCAGCTGTCTTTGATCTAATGGTTCCTCCGGCAGCTCCATTAATGACCAGCTTGGACTCTGGTGACAAACCATTGAAGAAGATTCGCACCTTCTTCCCAACCGGCATGTCATATTGAGGACAACGCCGTATTAATTCTTGGAACCGATGACATGCTGCACACAAGGTTTCTCCATGAAGCTGCGTGAAGTTGGTGATCTCATTCACCAGGCGATTGTACTTCTCCATGGAAAAATATTTGGCGAAGAACCTAGCCATCAGCTCATCCCAGGTGGTTATGCTATTAGAGGGTTAACGGTGTAACCACTTGAGTGCTTTTCCCTTCAAAGCAAAAGGAAAGAGGCGGAGCCTAATGGCATCATCGGTCACTCCCTGGTGCCGAATGGTGCCACAAATCATCATAAAATGGTCTGCAAAATCATGCGGATCCTCATCATCCTCGCCGCCAAATTGATTCTTCTCCACCAAACTGATGAGGGATGGTTGGATGTCGAAGTGATTGGCTTGAATAGGCGGTCGGACAATGCTGGACGGCGGTCGGACGAATAACGGAGCAAGAATGTTCTCCATTAGTTCGTCCTCCGGCCTTGGCTGCTCATTGCGATTCTCAGCCATATCCGGTTCCTCTTGTGGTTCTTCTTCTTCTTGAGGTTGAGAACCAGATACTTCTGCTTCTTTTCTTTGCTTCGCTAATTTCCGATTTCTTCTAGCGGTTTTCTCAATCTCAGGATCAAACTGAAGATTAGCGGGATTAGCGGTACCTCGCATAAACTCTAGAAGCAGGTTAGTAACAAAAGAAATCCAATCTTAAGGATAAAAATTTATAATAAATTTGGCTAAAACAATCCCCGGCAACGGCGCCAAAAACTTGTTGCGTACTCGGCAAGTGCACCGGTCGCTCAAGTAATAGAGTGAAAGTAAAGTATCGTTCCCACGAGGATTGTTGACCAAATAAGCTATAAATGATATCGATAAGTTGGATAGCAAATAAAATGTATGAATAAGGTTTGTTTGTTGTTGTGTATGTGCGAATTAAACTAAAAGCTAAGTATAAACATAGACTAATAGCAACAAGTAAATAGAGTAAGAATGATATGTAAAGATATGTAGTTAGGGCAACCCACACTCGATGCTTCTTCCAATGGAATTGTATTGTCCACTACATTCACTTATCTAAGCTATTTAGCTAATATGTTTTCAGAAGTTGACTAAGCCTTGATTCCTCATGTACTTAGTTCTTTAACTCACACTCCAACCCTAATCCCTTAGTGATCTTCAGCAAGTTAAGCATTGAGTAAACACATGAATAAGTTAAGCTACAAGCACCCATCCCTATTCCTAGGTGATGTTAGCAAGTTACTACACTTAGTTCCAAACCAAAGCCCCAATATGTCTATTGCGAACCCTAGCTCTAAACTCTCACCTAGGTTAGCTAAGTCTAAGAAAGAGATGAAAGAAGTAAGGCAAGTGCAGTAAAATAGCTTTTGATAAATGAAATATAGCATTCAATACATCCAAATGAAATTTACACCAAGTGCTTTGGCCCTAACTACAATAAAAGCTTAGCCAAACCTCATAATGAGTGGCTGAGATACAAAAAGAGGCATACCCAGCTGAAGCAAGGAAGAAGAAGATGGAGATGCAACTCCACTTGTGCCTTGAACTCCCCAAAACCCTAGCTAAGGAACCCAAGCTCTAAAACCCTAAGTTTTGTGTTTCTCTCCCTCCAAAAAACGTGCATTGAATGCTGGTTGGTGAAGTATTTAAAGCCCTTCATGTTAAATCTCTGTTATGCCCTCAATTTCAGCTTCCAATGGCACTCCTAGCGCTGATCTCCAGGGATCCTGGGGCCCTTGGCGTGGGACATGGCGCCCTTGGCGCCATCTTCCAGAAGGTGCGACGCCTGTGGCGCGGTGGCGGCGCTCCTGGCGCCGGATACCCGAGATGGTGGCGCTGGAGGCGCGGACTTGGCGCTCTTGGCGCCAACCTGCAAAGAATGTGGCGCCCCTGGCACCAATCTGGCGCTCTCAGCGCCATACTCCAATGCTTGTGGCGCTCTTGGCGCCACTTCTGGCGCTGATGGCGCCATATTCTTCTTCAACACTTGATCTTTTCCTTCCGATTTCAGCCCATTCTTGGTATTTTTGGTCGATTCCTGGCAAATTCAACATGATAGCTCAAATTATACACAACGAGGGCAATAATGAATGCTTAATGCTCAATTCTTGGTCTAAAAGCTTGGAAAAAATCCTTATATGCTAGGCGCATATCACGAGGCTGTATAGATGTAAGGAGATTTGGTTTCACCTCTCAAAACTCATTAGACTGAACTAAGGCAACCCGCGGGAAGAGAGACTCTTTCCATGTTAGCTTAGCAGCTCGTCTTTTTTCTATTAAAAGCTATCTACCTTTCTTTTTTGTTATTTATTTTAAGGTTTTTGTTAGTAGTTTAATAAGTGTTGGGTCTTACGATGGGCCTTGTTGTTGTAATTGTAAGCATGAGCCCCATTGGTGGAGAATCTAGCGTAACACTTCCCCAAGAACACATCCCCATCATCCGCAGCACCACACTCATTCAATTGTCAGATCGCATCCCCAACGGCCACTCAAATCCCCACAACACTGCTTCACATCTAGAGTGGAAATAGGTCAGATAATGGAGCCTATAGGCTGTTTTGATTAAGGTTTGGTTTGGCCCGACCTGATTTAGATCTGGTTTGACATGATCTATTTATTAAAAAGATCAAATTTGAATTTTTTAAAAAGATTTTTTAATTAAAAAGGTCATGCTGAAGATTTTGTAAAAAAATTCATTAAGCCTGAATGCTGAGTCTATCTAAATTATAACTTATAATATCATATTTGATAATTTATATGAGAAACATATATATTATTTTATTTTTTACTTTTAATTATTTGTTTTTATTTAATCAGACTTTGTATAGCACGCGTGCGGCCCAAAACATCTAAGGGCATCACAGACTTGTTATTACCTCATATCTTGTTGTAACTTCATGTACAAGATCATTGTCAAGATTCTGGCTAACAGACTTTGTATACAAACTTTTAGTGCAGACCAGGCATTTATGTATGCTAGACTCTGAACTTAATAAATTATTTTTAACAGGTAACAAAACAGACTTAAATTTAATAATAGTGATGTAGGCCAAGCTTAGGTATGCCAAAGTAACAAAACAGACTTAGATTTAATAATAGTAATGTAAGCCAGACTTAGGTATGCCAAAGCCTTGATCTAGTCTGGCCTATTTTCACTTCTATTCACACCCGTCACCTCCGCCAACCCAAAAATACCTATCTGAACCCTCCAACCCGTCCAACGCTGCATCCCTACCACCCGACCCGAACCCCACGGAGGGCCCACAACGCTTTAGAACAACCATCTTGGCCTCCACTCCCTGGAACGTGACATTGTCGTATTTCAAGAACCAGCCGTCGAGCTGGATCGCGAGCGACACGTTGCCGGGCAGAGGTTGCAGTCGAGGTCGCTGTGGCACTGGTATAGGCCGTAGACGGCGTCGCAGCTTTGGGTGGACCACACCACGGTGAGGTTGTTGTAGGAGGAATATGTGGCTGAGTTCACCAACGAGACCAGGAGCGAGTTCAGGTTCGACTCGTAGGGCAAGTTGGCGGTGTAACGTTGCTGCGTGCACCCCCCGTAGAGGAAAAAATCCGCTGAAGAAGAGAGACAAACTATTATTAAGCTTAATAATCTTAAGGTTAACTTTGTTTTCGTCAGTAGTAGTCTCTTTTGTGAGGACTAGGTAGGTTTGGTGGTTGAGTTAATGCATGCTATCTGTGGTAGTGCTACTAAATTATGTGCATGCATGGGCGGATCCAGAAAATAAATCAAGGGGGGGCACTCAAAAGTTCAAATACATATCTAGAAAAATAATTACAATGTTCAAAAGTTCAAATACATATCCATAAAAATAACTACAATGTCATCCTTCTAGGCCTTATTTTTTGGAATTCCTTCATAATAGGAAGTCTTTTACCCGGATCAGGAACATACAAATTATTTTCCTTTCTTGAACACTCATTTGATTTATTTTGAACTAAATCAATAGATGAAGAAGATTCACATCGAGAACGTTTAGTACTACTACCACTTGACTTTGTAAAAAAAGAACCTAAATATCTTTCCATCCTAAAGGAATATGTAGAATATGAATTGAAAATAGGGAGAAGGAACACGTTTTGACTTAAAAATAGGAATATGTAGAATATGAATTGTGTAACACAGTAATACAATAGGTCTCTATTTAAAGAGATCAACTAAAAATAAAAATAACCAAAGATAATAACTAAAGATAATAACTATCATTTAAAGTAATACAAGAGATCTCTATTTAAAGAGATCAACTAAAGATAAAGATAACTAAAGATAATAGCTAAAAATAATAACTATCAATTAAAGATAACAACTAAAGATAAAATCTAAAATACATCTATCTAAAATATATCTATTTATAACATTTTGCTGCAAAAAAAAAGAATGTGTTTTGATGCAGAAAAAATAAAAGAATATTTGTGTTAAAAAATTTAAAACCAGCACTATATTCGTAATTTATTTTCAAAATTTGGGGGGGCACTGCCCCCGCAACATTACATGTACGTCCGCCCCATGTGTGCATGTATGTCATGGTGGATTTGATTTGATTTGGTGATATAAATGATGGGATGGCTATTGCTTCAGAATGGAGGAACTTGGAGGTTGGACATAGAGTTGCTTTAAATAACCATGTCCGTCCACGCCATGGCCATGTCATCTACTGTGAATAAAACAGGAAAAAAACACATAGATGTGATAAAATTTATAATGTAATAAGATTAGAGAGATAAAAATAAATTAAATAAAAGATATTGATGGAATGTATAAAATTATGAATAATTCATCTGTTACTCATAACTACATACATAAATTATATGATTTGATAGATTGAAAGATATTATTGTTGTCCTTGTACAATATGAAGGTTTGCAATTATCAATCACCTAAATCAATTAACTTAAAGATTGTTCTACTAGGTAGTTATGTCAATTTTTTTTATAAATATGGGAAAATAGTGATTTCTATTTTGAATGTAAATATGTAATTACATTAATTTACTAAAGATCCATATCATGATTCTATATAAGTTAAACGTTATTTTTAGTAAAAATACTTAATTTCTCTGCAATAAATATTACTATTTAATTTGGATCTAAAATTTCATATAAAATATTCAAACTCCTGTTAAAATGCTTTCATTTTTTTATAAGGTCACACGATATTATATTGTTATATAAATTAAATTAGGTCTATATATAAACTTTAGGTTGAAAACAGAGAAAACTGCCATGGGTATAAAAGTTCATTAATGTGAAAAAAAAATATTATAATTGATCTTCCTTTTTTTTCTCTTGGTTTTCGTCATGTCTACTTTATCGCGATTCCTTAATTCAACGTAACTTTCTTTTTTAAAATTCTGCCTTTTCTTTTTAACTAAAAGAATAATGCTAATTCCTTTTATAACTTTAAGTGTAACCTTAATCATTGTAGTTATTGCTGTATCAATCACTATATATATATTCAGTTCTAGCTAGTTTGAATATATATACTACGTACTAGTATTTTATGATAGCGAAAGAGAAAGGTATTAGTTACGTATCCTGAAACAAAGTGAGGATTATAGTGATAGCACGGCCCGAAGCTACTATATGATATCATCATTTTAAATTCAAGTTTGTAGGGCATAACTTAAATTTCTCGTTAGGACAACGATGAAGTCGGTTCACTGTTACCAAGAACCCACGTACTCATGCACTAAAAGCAATTTATAAAATCTAATGACAAATATTCAAAATTACTATAATTTCCGATCACACTGGAGGATCCAGAAAATAAATCAAGGGGGACACTCAAAAGTTTAAATACATATCTAAAAAAATAATTATAACGTTCAAAAGTTCAAATACATATCCATAAAAATAACTACAATGTCATCCTTCTAGGCCTTATTTTTTGGAATTCCTTCATAATAGGAAGTCTTTTACCCGGATCAGAAACATACAAATTATTTTCCTTTCTTGAACACTCATTTGATTTATCTTGAACTAAATCAATAGATGAAGAAGATTCACATCGAGAACGTTTAGTACTACTACCACTTGACTTTGTAAAAAAAGAACCTAAATACCTTTCCATCCTAAAGGAATATGCAGAATATGTAGAATATGAATTGAAAATAGGGAGAAGGAACACGTTTTGACTTAAAAATAGGAATATGTAGAATATGAATTGTGTAACACAGTAATACAAGAGGTCTCTATTTAAAGAGATCAACTAAAGATAAAGATAACCAAAGATAATAACTAAAGATAATAACTATCAATTAAAGTAATACAAGAGGTCTCTATTTAAAGAGATCAACTAAAGATAAAGATAACTAAAGATAATAGCTAAAAATAATAATTATCAATTAAAGATAACAACTAAAGATAAAATCTAAAATATATCTATCTAAAATATATCTATTTATAACATTTTGCTGCAAAAAAACAAAAGAATGTGTTTTGATGCAGAAAAAATAAAAGGATATTTGTGTTAAAAAATTTTAAATAAGGAATATATTCATAATTTACTTTCAAAATTTAAGGGGGCATTGCCCCCCAACATTACATGTACGTCCGCCCATGTCCGATCGTCGCAATGCTATACATGCATGACATGTATATGGAATTCAGGGCCTCTGAAAAAGTACACAATCAGACACAGGTAAGAAGTGAATTTAATACTTCCCCTATTAGCGACTTTAGCATACATTAATATAGGTATAAATTGGAAAGTCACCGGAAAGTTTAGTTAGAGTATAGACAAAATCACAAAGTAATTTTACCTGTTATTTCCATTTTCCACCATGCCCATTGCAGTTAGTAAATTACAGTTTCGAATTTCAAAATGGTCCCCCAATGAGATCACCTTCAACTGCTCTAACATATATAGACATAAGTTAACAAAAAGTAGGTTCCCTACTATAAGTCTATAACGTGTGTAACAAAAAATCTCTGTGTTTGTTAGATATGATGATTAGTACGTGTAACCATACTACATATGAAATTTCTGACTTCTTAAACAACATTTTGAAGTCATTTACTTGAACCAAAAGTTTAGATCGATATATCCATTTAGGCTAAAGGCTCACACTCACAATTGGCCATTCCAGCCTTACTAGCTATAGAGGAAAAGGAACGAAAAGTCGATGACAAAGATTCAACTAAATATAGTGTTAAAGTTCAGACAAATAACAGAGCTTATTTTTTCTAACCAGTTCCGAATCACAGGACTTTAAAGATGGACGATATATTTCTGCTTCCACCAATTGATCATGCATTGGAAATCAAGAATTTAAGATTTTCACTTTTGCAGTAATTAAAGACTCTGATAAACCATCAATTTAATCTCTTAAGTATTGTCTACTCTCTCTTATGTAGTCCCAAAATAATAAAACTATACTATAAATAATATCTCAAGTATTGAATATTCATTAGTAGTTCCTAAGTTGATATACTTTTACCAACGTACAGGGACTAATTTGATTTTAGTACTTAATTAGAAGATACTTATTATAATTTCTAGTATTTGGAATACTTTAGGGATGAAATGCAAGGTTTATTCAGTTAAAGACAACCCTAAAACAATCTGTAAGTTGTCCTTTTAAATATTGCAAAATGAGTTGATAAACTCAAAGCTCAAAACAAGTTATTTTGGAGTACCAGACCAGAACTACTAAAGTTGAAAATGAAGTAACGAGATAGGTCTTAAAATATTGTAACGAAAACAGGTCAAAATTCTGTTCAGACCAAACTGTTAATGTCACAAAGGCTATTTATCTGGTGATTATTCACTTGAAGACAATTGGAATTCTGTTTCCCCTTTCTTAAGTTAAAAGTCCTAAGTCCTAAACAATAGACTATAAGGTTAAGCAAACGGTGAGTGAAACTTAAAAGTATAATTTAACAGAAACATTTTATTTTAAATGTGGTAGTTATATAGTAGACTTTTTTGGTTAATATACATGGACTCTTTGTCAACATATGAAACCTCTTTACTTCATAAAAATTAATAATAAAAAAAATTGTAGACCTAAAGTTTGAACTTTAATTGTTTTATCCTTAATCGGTCCTACAGTTAAGATCCAAACACTTGAAATCTAACGCATTGATGAGGTCTTGCGCTCACTAAAGAACAAGACCAAAGAAAAGTTTTTGGTCTCTTTCGTTATTTTCTTCCCTCTCTTCTCACTATTTTCATATATAGTGTTGTTGCCTATTGCATATTTGTATGGTTTCTTAGCCACCACGAGTTCACCATGTTATGTGTATGTAGTGCGGGTGTCTTTCACACAGGTCATAAATACTATTAGGGTATTAGGATATGTTTGGATGGAGTATTTTAAAATTCTAGGGAATTTAAAATTTAAGGAAATTGAAATATATCAATTAAAATTCTTGAATTTTTAAAGTTTTATTTGTATAAACTAATTTAAATTTCTTTAATTTGAAATTTTTTGTTTGAATAAAACAATTTAAATTTTTTATATTTTAAATTCTTTATTTGAATTAAATAATTTTAATTTATTACATTTCATGTTTTTATTCAATTATATTTTAAAAATATAAATGGTCATATAAATAAAAATTGTTATTTTATAATAATTGTTCTAAAAATTTATTCAATTATATTTTAAAAAACAACTTCAAAACCTAACCACTTGTTTTGAACTCCCTCTGCTCTCTCTCCCAATATGCGACTCTGCTTTCCAACGATGAAGACTCTCTCATCTCCCTCTTCTCCACCTCGAAACTCTCTCCGACCACTGACCATGACCACCCTCCTCACTCCTCCCTGCAGCCCCAACCCCCACCCATTGTTCCTCTCCAACATGGAAAACTCGTCTTTCTCTTGTCGAAGCTCTCTCAGACCACGACCACGTCTCCTTCGCTGCCATACTCTGCAGCCCCAAGGTCACCGCCACCATCGAAGGCTTCAAAGCTCCCTTCGCTCCCTTAACTCCTCCATCGCCTCTGCCCGATATCCACAAGCACTCGTTCTTCTCCCACACCCGCTCGTTCCTCCGATCTCGTCTGACCTCGACTTCCACGAGCTCGTGAAGGCTGCGCCATCGCTCTTCGACGTCGCTACCACCGATTCTGTTGCATGGACCTGTCCTTCCACCTCCCTCTAACGCCTCTCTCTGCACATGCTTCTCGTGCTCCGATGACAGTAAAAGGTAAGATCAAGAGAGGATTTAGAATTCCTTCCTTTTTAAAAGAATTTAAAATTCTAAGTTTGTAGTTAAAAACAAATTCCATTTTAAAATGCTGAAATTTTAAATTTTGTCTAATTGAACATCCAAATAGATTATTTAGGAGATGAGTATTTTAAATCCTCTAGATAATTACTTTCCCCAATTTAATTCCCTCATCCAAACAGACTGTTAGGGTGAACATGGGTTGGATTTTTAATAATTCAATTCATATTCAATCCATATCTATTTAAATGAGTTGGATTTTAAATTTATATTCATATATTTTTAAAAAATAATTTAGATTTAAGATCCAAACCATTTAAATGGATATGGATTTGGTCATATCCAAATTATATCTACTTAAATGTTATAAGATTTTTTTTTACAAATTTTACTTATTAAATGCTAAAAAGTGAAAACTTAGTACCTGTCCATTTAAGAGTTATTTTCAACCGACCTTGGTCAAGACTATTTTTGATCAATTTTTTGGTTAGTATATTTTTAGCCTACCTCAACCAGGACAATTTTAACAAATATCGGTCCAGACATTTTTAGACCGACATCAATCAGGACTATTTTTTGGCTGACATCAGTTAGTGCATTTTCAGTCGACATTGGTCAATGATGTTTTTGGTCGATCTTAGGTAACTTTTTGGTTGAGGTCAGTTAGGGATTTCAGTCAATGTTAGTCGGTGATATTTTTTGGCCGACATTGACTTGGGTTTTTCGATCAACATCGACCGTGAGTAGTTTTTGGCCAACATTGGTTAGGGTTTTTGCGGCTAACATCAATAAGTTTTTTTGTTTGTCGATGCCGGTAGTTGATATTTTTTTGCCAACATTTGTCAAAACTATTTTTTTGTCAACGTTAACTAGGTTTTTTTGCTAACGCTGGTTAAAACTATATTTTTGTTGACAACATCTAGGATTTGTTGGCCAACATTAACCATGGCTATTTCTTTTGGCTGGTGTTAGCTAAGGATATTTTTTGTTGACATCAACTAGGATTTTTTCGATCAACGTCAATTGGGGGCATATTTTGGCCGATGTCAACTAGGTTTTTATGGCCAATGTTAGTCAATGATATTTTTCAGCTGATGTCAGCCAAAAAATAGTCTCTTCTAACGTCGACCAAAAAAATCCTAGCCGGCGTCGAGCGAAAAACCTACCTGACGTCGATAAAAAAATAATCTCGACAGACATCGACAAAAAAACCTAGCTAACGTCGACCAAAAAATAGTCTCGACTGATGTCGGCCAAAAAGTCTTTAGATGTCATCGACCAAAAAATAGTCTCAATCAATGTTGGCTAAAAAACCTTAATAACATTAATCGAAAATAAGCTCAACCAATGACAGCTTAAAATCATCATTAGTGACGTCGACCAAAATAATTCTAGACGACATCGACCAAAAAATGGCTCATAACAAAGTTGGCCAAAAAAAACTAACCATCATTGTCCAAAAAGTTGTAATGGATTTAAAAATCCAAACAAATATTCAATCCATATCCAATTAATTGGATTAGATTTAAATTTAAAAAATTGGATTTAGATATAAAATTAATCCATTTAAATGAATTTAAAGTAGATTAAATTGAATTAAATATAAATTATTTTATGGATATGGATTTTCTTACAAAGCCTTAAACACAATGACTGAGTGAGATAGGAGAGGAAAACGTAACTTTCAATTTTGTCTTGATAATCTTAAAGTGCGTTTGTCTTGATCTCTTACTTTTAGCCTCTAACACATGCACGGATATTGTATCCCATCCTCTTATTTTGAAAAGTTCTTTCTAAAATATAAATTTGCATTCCAAAATACAATGGGAAATATAGGATAAACAATAGGAATACAAAAAATAAATTCCCACATGCACACTTGCACAGCTAGCCCATAAATTGTCTGTCATCTACAAGCCTACAACTTGAAATCGGCATTCAGAATGAACTTTTCGAAATATAATGGAAGGTACAAGATGTAACAATAGCGGAATGCAGGATACAATGCCCCTCAAATCATATAGGCCAGCCCACAACAATGCATTGGCCCAAAAAGTTCAAACTTTCTAATTCAGAAAATGGGACACTCGATCTATATCCAAACATCTACACACCCTTCTTCCTCCTCACCTTTTAATTCCTTCAAATTTTTACCTCGCCAAGATTTTTTTGCTTTGCCTTGTTTCTTCAGCACCACTTAAAGACCAAACAGAGTGTGTTCGAGATCGACAATTTATACAGCTAGGTTTTTTTTTACTAAAATTATTGCTAAAAGAGTAGACTTAACCACTTATGATAACTAATTACTAATGTATTGCATAACTCCATGACCAAACACGCTAACTTGGATTGGGCTTACCTCTTGTTAAAGAAGCAAGTCGATACAACTCCATTATATACATATATAGCAAAAACATACATAATTTGGCTAAAGTCACCACAAGTTAGATGGGTTAAGTACTGAATTGACTTATGAGTTAACTCAGTTTTTTATTATAAAAGACAAGAAAAAATAGAGAAATATGAAAACATTAATTGATACAACAATAACATATTAATTCATAACCAAAAATGATGAAAATAAAAATATCAGAAAAATTAAAAATAACAATAAAAACTTGAAAGTTTTAGAAAGACTAAAAAAAAGGTAACATGAGTTTGCTTTGCTCATATGGATTGACTCACCATAACACGCAAGTGACTCAAGCCAAATCAATTTAGAATAATGTAAAGCAATATTTTTTTTAATCTATTTAACTCAAGCCATAGCTTAAAAAAAATAAAGCTATAAAGTACTTTAACACTCAAGCTATAGAATAAATTTAGAGAGAAAATTATAATGAGGATGTTAATGCCGATTCTTTATTCCCTTTTGAAGATAGGAGAAAAACATTGTCATTTAAGATACTTGAGTTTGTAATATTTTTTAATATATATGAAGTTATTTTTTATTAATAATAGTTAATCAACAGTTGTACCCTTGGGGGACGTTTAATAACGTGTAGAGTAGAGAAGTTTGACATCAGCAGCTTTTACTACACTTTTTCTTTTACTTAATTGTGCTTTTAATTTCTTTGGTTTAGATTAAGTGTAGTTGTTATCATCCAGATTCTTCTATTATTAAAAAGTAATAAAATTGGTCATGTCATCATTTTTTTTTATCTATAAGACTATAACCCTTAGTATTTTGTTTTCTATTCAAATAGTTGGTTTTTTTTTTTTATGAATTTTGAATATAAAACAACTCTAACGCTTAAGGTCTAAGGAAACAAAATTGATGCGTAATGTTGCATTCTTCACACCTTTTTTGTTTTGTTTCCATCTCTAGCTTCCCGAGTAGGTGCTATATTTTCAATTGTTCAATAATACACTGTTCCGGAAACTTTCTTTCAATTGTTCAAAGTAACTTTCAAAAATAAGTTTCAAGAAAATTAAAAAAAAAGAATGAGTTTCAAAATTAAATTTCAAAAGGATATTTTCTTTTATATAATTTCAGATAGTTCTGATAGTTAATTTTTTGAATGATAACACTAAACACTTGTAAATGGTCCTATTGGAATATAAAACATTAAAACTCTAAGAAAAAAGGGAGGTACAAATAAAATCTCTTACAAAGCTCAATTCTTATCTAGACTTCAGCGTCATTGGGCTTGGCCTATGTTCAGCAAGTGATGAGCCCAAACGTTGTATCACATAGTCAACTGTTTAAGAATCAACTGATTCAACTCCAAATTCTCTAACTTTGACCTTATCTGACGTCCTGCTTTTGCATCAATGTCTATCCTTGTTATAGTGTATTTGGATAACATGAATCAATTTTACCCAAAAAATCATGATGATACCTCGTGATCTAAAAAAATAGTTATATCATGAAAAAGTAAAAACAATTATTTGTTACTTTGTCTTCATCATAAAAAAATAATTGATTATTTCTCATTATAAATTCAATCCGAACACACAATTAGTATATATCCTCTAATGATATTCATGTAGTCACAAAATCCTACGTCACATAGGACTTGAGGTCATATATCTTATACAAATATTCTCTCCTCTCAATCCATCGAGGTGCCTTTTATAAAAATAAAACAAATAACTAAGTAGGCAATATTTCATGGTTTTGGACCATCTAGACTCTTTAATAACATGGTCCCAAAAGTAAATTGGGTCTGGTTCTTAAGGTAGGAGTAGTTCAACCGTTTTGCCCACGGAGTGTGTGTATTTTGATTCTTAACCAATTGATCAACTCATAAATTGATTCTCTTTATAAAAGGTGAGCTTATTCAAATTTCAAAGTGTGCATTTCCTGAGATGGCTTTTGGGGTATATCAAGAGTTTCCTTTGATACTCCACATATTTGCAAAACTTGTATAGTTGGTGTTTAGCGTTTCTCCAACTCAGCTACACCTATTTCGTGGGGCTTAGTCTTATTGCTAATGGCGAAGGATCTTTCTCCATTTATTAGAAGCACAACTAGATTGCTAAATATTAATGCTAAACTTCGTAACTCTATGCTATGCCCCACAATGGTTAAGTACTACCAGCTTTTGTCCCGTGAATCGTTCCCCACTTTGTGTCATGCACGTTTCTTCCCCTTGGATTGTCCCATTGTTGTAACATTTTGCCAATTGATGTGTGTAAACAATCAACAATAATTGGATCATTTGGTCAGAGATTGGTCCATTGTGAATAAAATTTTTGGTACTTTTGCCCCCCCTCCTCTCTCTCTTTCCCTCCCCCCGACCAATACATCCTCTTGTGGTATAAAGCCATAAAGATCAATTAAATGGTTTAAGATTGATCAGCTTTGACTTCCCAAAAAATTGATACTAAGCATTTTTTATAACATTAATCCACTCTCAATTGGCATCAGTTGGAATGAACAAAACTTTTAATTCGTAACTTTTAAAAGATCGAAGTTCATATAATACATCAGATAAATCCTCAAATTCAAGGGATTTAGTGATGAAGAAAGAAAGGAGGGAAGAGAAATCTTGGACATCTCACCACTAACAAAAATTAACAATCAATAACTAACATTTCCAATAAAAAAGAAAACCTCACCAAAGAAATATATTCCAAGATGCAAAGAAAAAAAAGGGCACTATCTATCTACACTCCTATCTTATTGAAGGTATAACTAAACAAAGGATAATTGTTAGTTATAACAACTGACACACATGCTGCCACAACTAAGAAAAAAAAGAGAGCTTATACAATAAAGTCAAGATGGTATGATCTCAAATAATAGACTAGTTAATATGATCCAGTAATTTGTGTACCAAATGGAGCCAGTCCCTAAACATTAGTTTTGTTTAACAAAGTCTATAAACGATGAAATTTTAGTTGCACAAAACCTGCCTCCCTGTAAAGGGAAGAGAACTAAAAACCCTCAAACGATAATCAATTAGTAAATAAGTGGGGTGAATAGTTGGAATAAAAGTTGGATCTTCTCATTTTTTAACAAAGCCTTATCCCTTCTTTAACATTACCACAACTCTGTTGCTTGAAAAAAGAGAGCAATTCGTTTGTGGACTAATGGGTATCCCACAAGCCTCACAATAATACAGATATAGTGAATTCCCACACTTAGACGTAAATTCCCTTTCTAAAGGGAAAAAAAATTGGGGGAATATGTGATCTACTATCTAGTATTATTTTTATATACTATGATTTGGCTCAATTCTTCTGGATCCTACTCCTCAAAAAAGTTGAGCTCTACTCTCCAAAGATGCTACACTATTTACACAAGTCAGATTTGGCATCTCCTTTGCAGTTCATAGAACCAAGAACTTGCTTATTATCACGA
Organism: Glycine tomentella; assembly: GCA_007407185.1. Taxonomy (NCBI): domain Eukaryota; kingdom Viridiplantae; phylum Streptophyta; class Magnoliopsida; order Fabales; family Fabaceae; genus Glycine; species Glycine tomentella. The sequence continues at coordinate 3,490,933 of PYAF01001934.1, forward strand.
TAATGGCCAACTTGTTTTTGACCAGAGAGACGATTTACAAGTCTGTCTAGAGCTTCCTTCATCCACCAGTGTTGACAAACTTCCCTTGCTTCTGTTACGCTCATCTAAAGGGAAAATTTTCAAACACAAACTTATAAGATAATCATTCAATGTGTTCATCTTTTTTTGAACGGCTTAATTATTAGTTACTTACCCATATTCTTTGACGAACCTTTTGCTCTGGCCAAAACTCCAATTGCTCTTGAACAAGTAAAGGGAACATGTAGCCTTCATAGAAAGTGTCATGAGTCTTGCTCTTGAAACTCCATTTGCCCAATTTACCCTGCACCACCATAAAAAAATAAATGATTAGAAGCTATTTTTTTAGTTTGCAAATTTATTAAATAAAAAAAAAACTTTGATGAAGTTCCATATTTACTCTTAGTTCTGTTTTTCAATTAAAGATTTTAAAAGAAATATTTGCTACACTAATTTTTCGAGATAAAATTTTAATTCTGATTTTCAATTAACCATACTAAACATCCTTAAGGTTGACTTAGTGGTTGGGAAATAGTGAAAAAAGAAGAGACCGTGGATTTGAAATAATCCTCATATTTCTAACAAATTAACATTGATCATCATTGACAGATAAAAAAAAATACTAAAAATACTTTTGAAATTGCATCTAAAAATTTTTAATTGCTTTTATAGTCCAACATTTAGAGTAAATGGCTCACCCCAACAATGCCTCGCACCCCAGCTTCCTCCATGGTTTCTCTCAAAGCTGCCTCCTTTTGTGATTCGTCTAATTCCCAGCCTCCCTGTTATTTGGTCAACCAAAATAAATTAAAAATGAATAAAGGGGAATAAAATAAATGGAAATAATGTGTAATTTTTTAGTTGTTGATTATTGACGAATAATTGGGGGTGTGGGTCTACCTTTGGAAATAGCATCCCTTTTCCTTTCTGGGAACTAATAACCAGAACTTCCAATTCATCAGAAACAACATCCAAGGAAGTCTTCTCCCCAATCTTAAATCTGTACGGTATGCATCTGCATGAACATGATTGCAAACACAAAATTAGTATAAAAAAAATCAAAAATAAAAGTATAACATAAAACTCCATAGAACAAAGCCTTAGGGAATAAAAAAAGGGTTTCAGAAATCACTAAAACCAAAATCCCATCGTGAAAAACAGTTTTTTTTTCCACTTAAAACAAAGACAGAATTAGAAACACGGATGAGAAGAGAATTTATATGAAAACCCATTATCCCAAAATTAAAGAAGAAGAGAGGATAAGGAAGAGACGAACCCCACAACTTGGCGACGACCTTTTCGATAACGTTGCAACTCCCTACCGGTACGAGAAACCAATGCCGCAACATTTTCTTGGGAAACCACAGCCACCATTTCTATTTTTCTTTTAATTTTTACCTTTTCTAAGGATGTTGGAAACTAAGAGTTTAATGAACAAGAGAAGGAACAGAAACAACAACAACAACAACAAAGGAAAGCAAATTGTGTTCAGTAGATAGCATGAGAGGAAGTGAAGAAGGGGACACCTTTTAATAATGGTAACCGGTTAGAGAGAGAGAGAGTGAGTGTCCTCACAGGAGAGAGAAAATAATTTTGTTTTATTTTATGTTGAAATTATTTTAAAAAATATAAAATAAAGAAACTAGAAAAGGGGAGTGACGTTGGACGTTGGACGTTGGAGGTGGGATCCACTTTCTAGCAGATCTGCCGCAAATGCGTGCAACCCTACGACACGTGTGCATGACGTGTCACATGATTTCCTAGCTGGCTTTCAATATATGTTGGCTTCGCAACATTTTCTATTTTGTTTCTGAAAGTAATTATAAAAAATGGAAGAAAATTAATTTAAGGAGAAAAGTTGAAAACAAAAAAGCTGCGGTGTTTATCTAGATGTGAATAAGACTTGTAATTTAAGCTACTAGAAGCTGTCACGGCTCAGTTGATTTTCTTTTTTTCCATCAAGTATCATGACTTTTTTGTGAATTTCATACTTGAGATTGGTATTTGATAGTGATTGACACACTTTCTCGAAAAAATTGAGTTGAAAAAATTCTTGTTATGTAACTAACTATTTTATTGCTAATTACTTAATAAAATTTAGTAATGATTTGTGTTTTATTTTTGTAATAATAAGATTAAAATATATATTTCATTTTCATATATTTAAAATGTATTTTTTTTCTTCAATTAGGGTTTAATTATATTCAAATTTATGATTATGATTTTTTTTATATCGATTATGTATACAATAAATATAAATATAGTGTTTATTTACATCAATTATAGATATAATTTATATAAAAATAAGTTATACATATAGGTTTGAATATTTTAACTTTATTTTAACAAAAAAATTAACATATTTTCATTTTATAGGAATAAAAAATATATTATAAATTTTGTAGGAACAAAAAATATACATTAATAATTTTATAAGAACAAAAAATATATTAAAATCTAATAATAAATAATAATAATTTTTAATTAAATTACAAATATGAATGAATGTTTGGAGCAAAACATAGTTATGATACTTTACATCTTAATTATCAATAAGATTTATTTTAAATTTAAATTTATTTGATATTTAAAATAAATAGGTTTAGATTGCCAGAAAATAATTGTGGCAAAAAAAGATAAGAAGTGGCTCTCATATAAGTCATCACATCATCAAATATAATGTGAGAAATCAAAAATATTAACGGATAAAAAGATCAAAAATTAAGAATGATTAATTATTTTTTAGGGACTAAAAATAAAAACTTAAAAAATTAAGGGATTAAAAAATAATTAACTCAAATAAATAATGACAAGTTAGCAACATATCAGAAGTCATGAGAACTGCATAAACTTGCATTTTATTAATATAAATATTAACCTTTGTTTAGAAATATATAAATATTTTATTCACTCCTAGTTTATTGGATAACAATAGTAAAATAATATATTCATGATTTAATAAAAAAAGTTTATAGAATCTTGAATTAGTAAATATTAATGATAGAAAAAACCATAAATTCCTTTTATTGATACCAATTTAATTTTCGCATTATGCATTATTTAAAAAAATATTGTTTCCCATATAGAATCAATGGCCTTAATTAACTCTAAAATTGTATTGATCCAAGTGCATTTTTTGTTGACTGAGATTTAAATTGTACACATATAACAGTGTTTTAGTTCGAGCCAATAGACTAAATAGTAAATACACCTACAAAAAGTATTTCAAGCTGAAGTTAATTGAAATTTTATCATATTGATAATATATAATAAATATTTATCTAATAATGTGATATTAACTATATTTATACATAGGATTATGCAATGGCGGACACGTAAATTTTATTGAGAAGGAGTAACAAAAAAAAAACTATATCACAAATAAAAGTATTTCGAAGACAATGTAAACTTAATATACAAAAAATTTTAAAAAAATATTATTACTAAAATCAATTCACTTAACTCTTACTTTACCTATTTTCATATTGTTAAAATAACAACTTCCACGGAAATGAGAGAAAAAAAAGAGAAAATTAGGGAAAAAGAAAGGAATGAGGGATATATGAGACTCTTCTCTTTCACTAGTTGCATTATCAAATGACACAATTTTTTTTACTTATTATATTTTCTTGATATTTATGTCTCTTTTTTTCTCTTTTGTGTTTATGTATTCATATTTCTCCTTTTTATAGTGTTCTTTCTCTTTCTTCCTCCTTATTTATTCCCCTTTTATTATTATTTTTTTCATTTTATCATTTTCTTTTCCTTTTTTTCTTTTTATGTTATCTTTCTTTTCTTTTTATTTTTATTACATTTTCTTTCCTTTTTTTTATATATTTTTTCCTCTTTTATATTTTCTTTCCTTTTTATTGTTTTAATATTTTTTATTTTTCTTTTCTTTTTTTTACTATGTTTTCTTTATATTTTTTCCCCTTTCACCTTTTTTCATATTTTTTCTTTCCTCTTTTTCTCTTTCATTTTTGTTTTTTTAATTAATTTGTTTTAATTTTTTTTTGTTTTGTTTTTAAATTTTTTAATTTTAGGCGTAGCGATGATTCACCCTAATTCCACCTCTGGCCTTATGAGATGACTTCGATTTCTTAATACGAGACCTAATGCCTCCAATTAAGAAATAATATTATCACATTTTAACGTAATAATAACACAATTTTACTCTAGATCAGGAGTGTTCCACTGTGTTCATGTGGGTTTATTGTAAAAATCCTAAGTTTAGGTGATGAGAATGACTTTAAAAAACATTTAATAAATTGGATTGATTCTGTTAAAAATAAATAAATAAATTGGGCTGATAAAACTTTGGATTAAGGTAACCAATTATATGATTTACACCTCGGGTTGAATAACAGTTAACAAAAAAAAAAACACTAATTATCTTTAAATTAAAGTTTTGTAAAACGACACAAATACTCCTTATTTTTTAAATCATTATAATAATTTTTTTTAAGAGTGTTAGTAAAATATTTTTAAATATTAAGAGAGTGTTCGTATAACATATAAGAGGATAAAGCGTATTATTTTGAAGCATAAAAGGAGATTAATGTAAGAATTAAAAAAAAATTATATGTAATTTAAGAAAATTTCAAAAAGTA
>PYAF01001934.1:3495660-3541840 GCA_007407185.1 Glycine tomentella
ATTTCATGAAATCATTTTGTTTTTTGGTTGTATGAAGGTAGGAATGTTTAGTCTCATATTTATCAGGAGGTTATTAAAAAAATATTCTTCTATATCTTTCATTCCATAAAAATTGCATTCTTATGGGCATTTGTTTCACGGATTTTATTATATTTTAAGGAATAATATTTCTAGAAATGTGTATTTTCACATTTTCTAAAAATATAAGTCTCATATCCTATATATAGAATCTCTTAGTTAATTTTATAGTTTCTAATAAATGTTAACTAATAAAAAGATTATTATTTTTAGAACGAGCAATGCATATAAGTCATGTGGGTTTGTAACAAATCACATGATTATTTAATCGTGTGATTTCAATTTTTTCTTTACTGCAAAAAATTTATAACTAGCATTTCATTAATAAGCTTAACATCAATACAATGAGAAGAAGAATGAAAAAATTATGGACAAACACAGGATCGTCTAAGTGACTTAATTCGCTTGTCTAGGAATAAAACTCACATACAAGCTACCAATAAAAGTAAGAGTGTGCTTGCATGCAATCACTAGAGTGCTAAGTTCGAAGCTTAATACAGTGTTTTGATCATCTATGTATAGTTTTGCAATACATACATATATATATATATATATATATATATATATATATATACTTTGTCTCGCTCTTACTCGATCGAGTCGATTCTAAAGTTTGTTTCCAAAGCTTTTTTAGACTCTTGATTCCTTAATTGGTTTATTCTTGTCAGTTTTATCAAATCTAATCCACAAACAACCTTAATGAATAATATAATAAAAAATAAAAAATAGTGAGATAATTATAAAATAAAATCAATTAAATTATATATATTGATAATATAATTTTTTAATATTACTATTCAATTATAAATATCATATAATTAAAATTGATTTTTTAATATTTACTTACGTTAAACTCATATTTAAAATGATATATTAATATTAAACTCCCATGAAATTTTGAATGCAACAAAATTGTGGTTAAGAAATTAAGGGGGTGTTTGGTAGGGAGAATTTTTTAATTTCTTGAAAATAACTTTAGTTTCTCACGTTTGATATTCATTTTAAAAAATTAACATTTACCATAAAGAATATTTTTCGGGAATGTTTTGTAAATAGTTTTCCAAAAAAATTTGTATGAGAAAGTAAAAATCTTATTTTTCTGAGTTTAATTTTTCTTTTATTACACTAAGAATAACATAATATTCTTATTACATTAAGATAAATGGTAAAAAATATTACGTAATTCTTTAATTCTTGAAAAATTTATCTAAGTATTTTCAATGATCATTCAAACAAATTTTATTCATTTTCAGAAAATATAATTCACAAGAATTCATGATTTTCGGAATATGAAAAACTTTCTTTTCTTCCAAATGCTTCTTAAAAGTAAAGTTTTTATATTGAAATGTTTTTTTTTTTTACTAAGCAAAAGGGAAAAAAAATCAATAGTGTACTCTTTCATAATTTTCAATACCATTTCAATAAAAAAAAATTGATTCTTTAATAAGTGTCCTTAGTTTAGTTAGTTAATTAGCAGAACTCAATAATCTGAAAAATAAAACTCAACCCAAATTACACGGAATAGCATAGCATATAGGTAGTTAAGTATAGTGCCAAAGATAAAATTAGGGAAATGGACCAATTGGAGAAAAAGAAGGTAAAGTAGGGTCAGGCGATGGGAGAAGAAATGTGAAGGTCCCATATTGAGGGAAACCAGAGGACACTGAGAAGCAGAGGGACCACTCAATCACATGGAGTATACAGATGAAGATGCTGCAGATCACGCACTGCATTAAGTTTTCATAGAAGAGAAAGAAGAAAAAAAAAAACACATTATTTGATTTGTGTGTTAAGTGTGAAAGTGTTGAATCCAAAAATAGAGTCGTGTTTGCATATGTCGTTGTCATCCCCGGCATCATATTTAATCCTCTCTTATCAAATTCCTACCATCATTTCAATGATGGATATAGTGTTGTTCATTACCAATAAAATCAACTACTTAGAAAACTCTCGACCTCTCTTTTATTTCAAATTAAATGTTATCCTTTTTCGGATATGTTTTTCAAAGAAATCAGTGTATTTAATGGATCAACGTAGACTGTCTCTGATTCATATGGTTAGCTGAAAAATTAATTAACAAATTATATGATTAAAATTAAGAGTTTAAGAATGAAAATTAGAAAATTAATTGATCGATTGAATTGAAACTATTTACTACTAACTTTAATGATTAATTGTTACATATAAAAATTGTCTAAAAAGCCATGTTTATATTTGGATCGCCCAACCAACTTAGTGTGAAGGGTTGAGTCACACATTCACTTATGCATTTACACCATATATTCAATGTTTGGTGGATTATAAAACATTGATTGACTCAACTCCACAAAGGATCGGGTCACATATAACCACCATGGTTACGAAACTAGTTGCCAACATGCATTGACAATTGATAGACTTTAGTAAGTCAAGCAGTAGGTTAAGACATGCTTTGTATTATCAAGTAAATATCGTTCCATAAACGTTGGGATGATGTGGTGAAAGAACAAGGCACCACATCCTTAACATGTGTTACATGCATATATAGAAATATCAAATATAAATAGGAGATCCAAATTGTTGGAAAAAAACAGAAAAATTAAAATTAAAAATTAAAAATTATAGAAAACTAAAATTGCAATTTACTCAATGGGCTGTAGCAACAAAAATTAGGTTTGGCCGTTGGCCCCCAATGATGTGCCGATTCAACTGACGATGACGTGTAGAAACAAACACTGCTTTCATTTCAAAGAATACTTAAAAAGGTTAATGTTTCTTCGTGCATGTAACACAAGGTGAACCTTTTCGGCTCCCTATGACTATAACAAGCCCACAGAAAAAGTGGTTTTGTAAATAAAGTCGATTTCCTTAAAAACAATGGCTGAGAATGAGACAAACACTGCTTTCATTTCAAAAAATACTTCAAACAAAACCTACTCATTCATGCATGTAATACAAAGTGAAACTTTTTTGGGCATCGTTATAATTAACAAGCCCACAGAATGTTAGTTTTACAAATTAAATGTGTCGAATTTCTTCAAAACAATGGCTGAGAATGAAACAAGGACAGTTGTCACGGTTCTAATCAAAGCTGATGATAATATGTTAATGTGATACGAATTACGTTTTCCATCCATCCAAATGCTAATACACTTTCTTTACAATGAAGTGTTAATCACGCCAAGCTTCTATATAATGGAAATGTTTGTCAAATGAAGAAGACAGCAAGAACAAAAAGCAACGTGAAGAAATCTAGACTGGTTCAGCTAGTTTAATTAAATATTTTTTATTTTTTAACTTTTAACTTTTGCCAATTCCAATTATTCGAGTAAAACTCAATGAATCAAACCAGTTTTCTAATTTTATTTCTCTTTTTCCATCTTTAATAGGTGATCTAATATATTTAAGTAATGTTCACGTCTGAATTTTAGGAACTCAAAGATAAAGGTTGTATACAACCTTAGATCACGTAGAACGGTTACAAAATCTTAGATCAGGTGTCAACCTAGGATAACAAGAGGGGGTCGTATTTATTTATAGAATGTGATTGGACCTAAGGTCTAAGACCCAATATTAGAGGCCGAACTGTTTCACTATCGTCTATTCAATAATCTCTCGATCACTATTAGTCAATTTCAGTGAAGCGATCTCAATCCAATGGTGTATAATTCTTCAAGTATTGAGTCTTGTGACATAAATGTTTTTGATCAATCGATTTTTATGGAAGAATCATCCCGGACTATGTATAACCCTCCAAACATTGAACTTTGTGACAATAAATGTTTGAGGATGAGTCAATTCCTCTTAGAAATCCTCGTTATCAACTGTATGAAAGTACCAATCATTTACAATTTAATTTTTTTACGTATTAAACTCATTTGTCTTAGGGTTCAATCAAACTCCAATAAGTAATAATTCATTTGACCATATCAAATGGGATGTTAAGCCCTCTCCCAGCACAGTCTGTAATCTTTTAATTTAGAAGTTAACCTCTTATTTTAATCTGATTTAAATATACCAGGCTTATTAAGATATATAGGATGTTGGCCTACAACCAACCATCCCACTTCCAGGACTTATCTTGATTTTAATACAATCAATTATCACTGCTATAAGAGAATATATAAATTAGTTTATATTTAACTATTTCTATATATACTTAAACCCAATATATAAACGTTACAATTTAACTAATGGGCCGATAAATTGATAAATCATCAGCTTCTGCAAGACAGGAATTGGAAGGACCATTCTAAACTTGAAAGGTGCCTAAATTTTAGCTGTCATGTGGTGGTTGGTGGATCGGTGGCGTTTTTTATATGTATAAATACAAATTAATTTAGAAGAACCGAACAAACTATAGGATCGATTTAACTAGTGCATGTTGGATTTTTAATTCCGTTTGTCAAAAGTAACTTTGTTAATGAATTAAGATCTCTACTTTTTACTTTCATAAGTTAGATTTGTATTAAAATGTGTGTTTAAGTATTTTCAACTGTAAATCAAATGTAGTCTTAATTTTCAGCTAAATCTCTTTGGTGGAAATTTAACTTTTTATTTAACATACAAATTAAAGTTAGGTACGTCTATCAATTAAATATATTGGCTTCCAACTTCATTTTATATAATATGTTTAGATATATCATTTCACAGATGCCGAATAATTAATTTCTGTATTCCTATTACATGGAACACAATAAAACTTTGACTAATATATAATTAAGTGTTCCTTTTGGTTTGAGGGAGCGATATCAGTAATATAATCGTTAATACACTCTTTATAATAAGTTAAAAAATTATTAAAAATTGTAAAATTATGAATAAATCTCATTAAATTAAAAATAAGATTCATAAATAGAATTATTTCTAATAAATTTCAATCACTAGTAATATGTTTTTAAAAGAGTATACTGTATAATGAAAAATGTATTTGTTACTATAGTTTCTTGTTTTAGCTTACTCTACAACTGTCGTATAGAAATGTGAGACAAATGTGGATCTTAATTAGGCGATGAGTATTATTGTTTTTCCCTTTTCTTTATTGTAAGATACAAAATCATATTGTAATTATATCGCACAGAAACAAAAAGTCTGCCGTGAAAACAATATAAAGAAAAATTCATTTGTAATGTCATATTGATATTAAATTTTTCTAGAAGAGAAAAATTGAAATGTAGAAGGCATGAATAGTCGCAAAATTGAAGTCAACCCTTTTAATTTGAGGAGACTTGGTTCTGGCAACGCCGCACATCGTATCTTCGAGACTGCGACTTGGACGGTGAAGCAATTGCTCCGCAATATATCCAAACGGAAGTCTTAAGAAACATGAAATTAATTCATGTGCATGTAAATGTAAATGTAAGTTTTTCTAAAAATATTTGTAAAAAAAGTAAAAAAAAATATAAATATGATTTTTTTATAGATTAAAATGAATTTTTCATTTATTTATCTTTTTAGATAAATTATATAGGTGAATTTTAAAAATTAATTAATAAAAAATTTATTTTTATATATGAAAAAATTCATTCTATTTTTTCTTTTTATTTTTATTTTCTAAAAGTGTTTTTACCAAACAAGCCTCAATCTAATACAAAGTGGATCAATAGGCCAATAATTCACCACTGTCATCCAACCAAAGAACAAGAAAAACAAACTAAGATTGTCGCCAAGACGGTGATATTGATATTCTCTAATCAAATTGTGCTCGTTAAATGATTTTATTTATCAATAAATAAAAAGATTTTTATAAGATTGAATTTATAATATTAAAGTTATTATACAATTTATATGAGTCAGTAAATAAAATAACCTATTTGTACTTAAAATTTTAATTTTAAACTCTTGAAATTATTGTTTGTAATTGATCTTCGTTCAAAATATATATACACACTCACAATAAATATCTATTAAAACTATCATTTATTTGTAATTTAATATAAAATATCAATTAAACTTTTTATTTTTGTTTATATCTTATTAACACAGTCGTTAGGACTGATTTTAAATAATTAAAAATGGAAATTTTTATTGAAAAGAAAATACTCCCCCTAGTCTTTAATACAAGACACATCTAAAAGGAATTGATAGTCTTTCTTACAAGACATTTTAAAAATTTTATGAAGTATTTAATTGTTTACATGTATTAAATATTTGTTTTTTTTTATTGATAGTAGTGTATAATGTTTCTAGACTTAATTTGATATTTTCACATCAGTCATAACAAGTTATTGTTAATAACTATTATAAGAAAAATAGTTATTACAAACGGAATATTTCTCACACAATATATTTCATCGAAAATGTTTGAAGTACCAATGAAATTTACCGACATATTATGTTCTGTCAAAAAATATAGATTACCGACAGATTTTTACCCACCAATTTGTTTCTGTCCGAAATTTAAATTTTACCAACGAAATATGGATCCGTCAGAAAAGAAATTTTTTTCCAAAACAAAAACAAATCAATCCTAGTCGTCTCCGTCACTCCCGTTTCACCTATCACTGCTCTCGTTTCACTCACTCCACCACGAGACCCCGTCTCAGGCACTCACTCACTCTGTCACGCACATGTCACCATCACAACCAGACCTCCGTCACGATCACGACATCCTCTAACCGACATTTGCACATCCTCTTACTATACCCACATTCGTGCTTCCTCTATCGAGCCCACATACAGGTATCCATTATATTTTATCCTTTGGCTTTTGGGTGTTGTGCTAGAGCTTACTTTAGTACTAGAATTTCTGTTATTGATTTGGTTGATGGTATCAAGTTGTAATTGTGTGTGGTTTATTTATGTGACATTTTTGGGTGTATGTTGTATACATTTTTTGCCCCTCAATATTTAGATTCGTAGGCTAGAAGATATTTTGGTTCATCAGCAGAAAGTTAAGAAGTCTGAGTTTCTTTGTTCTGAAATTCAACCTCAAGTTTGTTAGATTAGATAAACAATTCTAATAGACCTTTATGATTATATTTCATAAACAAGCTCACATTTTCTAGAATTAGAATATATTAGTTCCTCTAAAGACAGTATAAGCCCTGGTATCCGTTTATTGACATGGTTCTTTTTTTTCAGCACAAAATAACATATCCTCTAAACATTCTTAGAGACAATAGGTATGTTCTTTTAAAAAATAAAAAATGATGAATACTATTTTGCAACATTCTGTCAGCCCTTAACCTCGACTTCTCTGTACCTTCTTGTCATTTTGTGTATGTTGATTTATATATCTGTAAATGTAGGTAATTTTTTCATAATTGAAATAATTCCTAAATTTGTGCTACGAACAATCAGACATTAATGTTACCATAAATTGAGGCCTGCTGTGGAATTGATTGGCTGAAATCTACCCTGGCCCTTTTTGTCTTATTTGATTAATGAATAATATAAGCCCTCATAGTTTAAGAGATCTCTATATCATAATCATAATTATAACAAACATGCAAAAGATAACTTCTTACAACTTATAGTCTTTGTCGGTCTTTCCTTGAATTTTTTTTTTGGGATAACTATATGCCATTAATTGTTTGGTTAGGTGTATCCGACGATTTTTGTTTCTTTGACATAGTTCTTAGATTAATTGAATGTGATAGAATAGAATGGAGTAATATAGTATTTTAAGTTATTTTATAGTTTGGATTATTTAAATTATAATGGAATGAGACTGTATAAAATGATAAAATGGATTTTATTCCATTCCATTTAAAACTCTTGTTTCTTAATTTGACGGATATCAAATGGAATCATAATATATATTATTTTTACTTTCATGCAATCACAATTTTATCCTTTTTAATTTAAACCCTCACATTTGTCAATTCTATTCTGTATCTTTTTCAATCTAAACTCTTGTTTTCAGACGCTCTAACCCTGCATATGCCGCCAAACTTCTCTGCCATGCCTACCAGGTACTACACTATACTCTACTACACTGGCTACAAGCTTTTAAACTTTAGTATTATTTATTTAATATAATAACTATTGTGTGATAATTAGATGGGCGCATTATAGTGTAGAAAATGGACAAACAGTGAAGCGTGGTGCACCTGAATTGTTTGTTCTGAACAGCATGCGTTAGTGAAAAGGTTGGAGTTAATAGGCAGTTACCCGACGGAAATATATGTCCGTAATTGCTCACGAATATTCCTATCAATAATTTTTTATGGATATATTCGTCGAAAAAGGTCTTTAGTATTGTTGATGGATATAATTATTGATGGGCATAAAATTTTGTTAGTTGATAGCTCTTATACGAACATTTTATCGATGAATTTTAGTCCGTCGAATATCCGTTGGGGATTTTGAGAGTTACCAACAGATTTGGAAATACCTTTTTTTATAGTGAATAATTTATTAGAATAAAATTGATACATTGTTAATATTTGTCTAAATTATAAAAAAAAAACCAATTTATTCATTTTTATTCGTATATGTAATTATGTTATAAGTATCTTATATTAACAACAAGACAGAGTACTTTTTTAAAAAATAAATTTTTAATAAAGATCTTTTATTTTTAGCATTCTCAATTTTTTAAAAATGATTTTAAAGAAAAATGTTTACTAAATCATATATTCATAGAGGTTATCAAACGAACATTTAATTAATTTTAACATAGAGGATTGATAATGATTTATTTAATGGAAGAATTTTTATATTTAATTTTTATTGTATGTAAAATTCTCTTAGATCAAAAGTGTGTATTTACCACAAACAAAAATAATTTTTGACCCAATGAAATAAAAGACACCCGTGATTTTAGACATATATAAAAAATTAAAATATTTATTTTAGTAAAACGTGGCCCGAGCTGAGAAATTTAAGTTATTTATAAATTTTCCAACCAATATGATCAGTAAACTGTAAGCAAAAAAATTAATAAACTGGGAATTATTCCTTTTTGAAGTTGTGGAATTATTCCTTGCATATTGTCTTATTTGTAAATAAATAAGTGATGGCATGAATAATATCGTGAACTTGAAATATAATACTGGTTAGGAGTAGTATATGTTATCTATGTAATCATTTACAAGTGTTAAGTGATTTCATATATTATATTTTCTGATTAAACTGACTTTATTAAAATATTTGCATGCCCATGATATAATGTACTGTATTATTGTAATGTTAATTAAGAGTTCCACGCACATAATAACAATTGAAACAGCCAACATTGAATGTGTAAAATAGTTCTACATCAATAACAAAATAAATGAAAAGCTTTTTGACAACTTTTACAATCTTTTATTAATAATATACTTTTTCTTTCAAACTATTGACTCATTGAGTGGTTTAAATTTTTTTGTACAATATATATTTTTGTATAATCATTATAATATACTCATTGTTACTCTTTTGGTTAGAAAAGAAGGGTTTTCGAAAGAAAAATGTTTTCTCCTCTGCATTTCAAAGTATATAAGTCCTATCAGGGGAGAAAGGTGGTGAAAAACATTACCAAAAAAAATGGTGGGGAAAAAACCAATGGTAATAGTTGAAAACTTGTGAGCCGTGTGAGGAGAGGACTAGACTGTATGTATCATACCATTGTTCTCGAAAGTTGATAATTAATAGAGTACCAGAAATTACCGTGCCACTTTGAATAAGTGAAAAATGAAAGAAAGAAAAAACCATCTTTCACCTAACAGTTATATGTATATAATCAAAATTACTTTTTTATCCTATACATTCACGCATGATATATATGTGTATGTGCATAATGTAGATAGATATAGTTTCTCACAAAATATTTTCTCAATACATAATCACACTTCAAATATGAACAGTTCTTATAATAAATTTTTCAGTCATGATTTTTTACATTGTAAATGTTAATTCTTTCTACTAGACCCAATTTTTTATGGTTCAAAATCAGTAAAAATTATGCACATACTTTTCTTAAGTATTTAATTTACTGATAGTATAAAATATTTTTATATTATAAATCAATCATGATAATATAAAATTTAGTATATAACCTTTTTTTTTCATTGAAGTATGTTATGACCACACTCTCTGACATTAATGTAAGATATACAAAATTTTACCTTTTTAAGAAAAGTTAATCAATTAAAAAATGTTTATTTATCAACAAATATTAATTGTTAACTTGTTAATTTTTTGTTAGTGAAAGAATTTAAATTTATGTTTTTTCTTTTTTTTTTACCATCAAAATAATCTTAATATTCTTCTAATAAAATACATTAAAAATAATGTGTTATTAAATTTCTTAATCTCATTTATTAATGCGATATTCCAGATTGAACATTTGTTAACATGACGCATTTCTTCTTTCTACTCTTGTGTTTGCAGTGATATATGAATTTGTCCTTTTATGTAAGCATTGGAAATGGGAGACTTTTTTTTTTCTGTCACAAATTTAATAAAAAAATTTCTAAAGGCCATGAAGGTCAAACTATTTTTCAAAATGTCATGCTTCTAGTTGTTGGTCAACTTTGCAAACTAAGTATGTTGAGTTGGTGCGTAGTTTGCTAGGGGTAATAGTAAACTTGGTTGACCATGACATGTGGCTTCTAGTTTGCTGGAGGCAATAGCAAATTAGGTGGATGGTTGATATGTGGCATATTACGTAGTTTGTTTGTCAGCATAGCAAATTAGGTGTTTGCTGCAGCAAACTCCAACCACACCCCCACCTATTTAATGACTCCACCCCCACTCCGAATTTGTCTGTGGTTTTGTCAGCCATTCTTCCCTGTCCTCCAGGCATTTTCTACGCACCTGGCTATCCTGCAGGGACATCGCAACAGTATTATTGGCCGCCGAACTATGAGGCGGATCTTCTAGCGGTGCACAGCATTCGTTTCCACCATCACAGTACCCTCCATGGTTCACTGTGTCGTCGATGCCACAGCCGGGGTTTGTGTTTACAGCGTATCCGATGTATGGATCCACACCTACTACCCCGGCAGAGTTGTACAGGCCTGCACAGCCCACTCCAGATCCGACTACGGGGTTTACGACCCAGTGCCACAGATGGCACCTCCGATGTCATCCCCAAGCTTCGACAGCTCCACAAATCCTATTACGGATTTCTTAGCGGCGGCTATGCAGGATGGAGGTGACGATGGTCATGATGATGAGGCTGAGGACCCCGACCGACTAGCAGTTAGGCGTAATCCAGTCAGGGGAGCATGACATCGATGTCATTTTTCACCGTATGAACATGACATGAGTCGCTGTGCCGGATATCATGGGGACCATGATGCTTAGGGACATTTATTTTTTTAATATGTTGTTAATGGTTTGTTTTATTTGACAATCGTTTGGATATTTGGGACATTTGTTAATTATTTGTTGTGGACATTTGGTATTTATTTATGTTGGCCATTGTTAATGATTTTGTTTTAAATTGCATCATAACATAATATTGCAAAATTAACGATACATACTAACACGCATACACGTCATAAATAAACATTCCTTCTATCACTCATTTTGCATTCATTCAAAAAAAATTGAATAATAGCATATCACTGCAAAATACGCACATTGATTCAAAAAAAAACTAACTCAAATACTCTCAGCCAAGATACAAATTCGAGGTGGGGGTGGAGTCATTAAATAGGTGGGGGTGTGGTTGGAGTTTGCTGCAACAAACACCTAATTTGCTATGCTGACAAGCAAACTACGTAATATGCCACGTGTCAACCATCCACCTAGTTTACTATTGCCTCCATCAAACTAGGAGCCACGTAGGCGTCACATGTCATGGTCAACCAAGTTTGCTATTACCCCTGTGCGCCAACTCAGCATACATAGTTTACAACGTTGACCAACGAACTAGGAGTGTGACATTTTAAAAAATAGTTTGACCTTCGTGACCTTTAAATAAGTTTTTATTAAATTTATAGCAGAAAAAAAAAAGTCTCTTGGAAATGGTGGAATTTCACGACTCTATCAAAATTGGCCTAAAGCATGCATGCATCTCCATGGCCCACGTTCCAAGAAAATTATGCAAACCCAATACAACTGTCCCACCAATAAGATTCCTGTTTACACACATTCCACACCAAACTATTAGTATTGAAAATTTTAATTTAAGAAAAAAATAGTATTATTACAATTTTTAACGCATGCATACATGCTTTGATTCATAGCTAATAAAAAATACCCTCTGGTTTGAACTATAAGAAGAAAAAAATATTTCACATTTATTAAAAACTTTAGTTAATTTCATTAAATAATATGATTTTTAATTAAAAAATAAATATTTTTTAAAATTGTCTTTTATTATAATTTGATATCAAATATAAAAAAGTTGTTAATTTTATTAAATAAAAAATATTTTGAAAAATTCTTATTAAATAAAATATAAATAAGAAAATTTGTTTATGTTTAAAAATAAGAAATTTTTATTATTTATTATCGAGACCCATGAAAGTAATAATCATATTCATTGTTATTTCTCCCATCATTTCCTTTTTAAAGAGTGCAAATAATCCTTACTTGCACTACTATTGCTTTTGGTCTCTAGCGTAAGAAACGGTTGAAAGTTTCTTATCTTAAGAAAAATAGTAGTGGCAAACAAACAGGACAGAGTCACGTCCGTTATATTTGAATATTTTTTTGTCTTTTTTCTGTTTACAATCGCCAATGTTCTCGAACTGCGAGAGTCATTGAAGTTCACATAAGATGTTCTTTTTTATTGATAAATATTAATTATTATTTTATTATAATAAAGAAAATAAAACTTACCACTTTTTCTTTATCTCTTACTTCTTTTACAGCCAACCTTATAATTTCGTATTCACATATGTTGTTGTTGATCATTCACATTAAACCTACAAAGTCCCACCAAAATTAACTACTATTTCGCCGTTAATTAATTTACAAGCTTGAGGATGAGGGTTGAAATTATTTTAGCTTATTTCATAATTTTTGGCATACATAAGAGATTCACATTCATTCTGAACCTAATCAAAATAATATTGGATTAGAGTTCACTCCAATGAATCAATAATTGACTCGCACAATAATTTCATATAAAATAAATTATAATAAATTTTATAATGAAATTATATATTTATATTTACTATCAATTTGTGAACTAATTAACTTGATCAAGTAGTCAAATAATTAAATTACCAAAGTTAAGAAAAAAAGAAGCAACTTTGAAAAATCACTATATACTGATTTAATTACATAATTGGTCGAATTAAAGATTTAATCAGAGGGCTTTGATTGGTATTTTTTTTTTTTCTTAGTGATTGGAAAGGAGGGCGCCTGGGTATGTTACAAAAGGGGAAGGTGATCGATTTTCAATTCTGAATTGATCCGATCAATTTGAACTATGTCGAATAAAACTGGTGTGTGGTCTTTATTAATTATAATAATTTTTAGGTTCACTAATTATAATACTAGTATTATACCACTCCACTTAAGAAACGGTAGTTCATGTTGAGATTAAGTTAATAAGAGTAATATAAATTATTGTTAATCTTAAGCCTTAATAGGAATGGTCAATGCGAGAATAACGCTAGCTCTCATGCCTGAATAAGATTCCCTGTTGTCATTAATTGCATAGTTAAAAAAAAAAAAAAAGAATGCAGAATCCTCCGCAAATGCGCATGTTTTAGCATCGAATCAGCAAAGTTTTGTTTTATTTAGTGTTGTTTACAGAGGTTCACGAACACAGACACACCACACAATTTAGTTGGTCGGTGTGTGGTGGACATTGGTTCTGCTACCTATAAACTAACAAAGGATATTTGATATGATTCATCGTGCGCTCAAACATTATATATATTCAAGTACTTCTATTAATTTCCTTTACCGACTTACGTCTTACTCTATCGTGCAAAAAACAAAAAAGCACAAAACGTCTTACAATAAGTTTTAACACATATTTTAAACCCCTATAGTATACCTTTAACGCTTTTTTAAAAAATTCAATGTCTATGCAATCTAAAACTTTTGAATTATTTTAAAATGAATAAATTTATCATATATATATATAAATGTAGATTTAGATTGTAATTGAATAATCATTTAAAACTTTTAATGTATAACATTTTTTCTCATTTTAAAATTGTTCTAGTTAAGTAGTGCATTAAGAATATTTATTAAAAAATTAAAATAAGAAAATATTTATTATGAAAATCATAAAAAAAATGCAAAGAAAATCATGAATAACTTAATTTTATGCATCTCAATAAAAACATTACTTTTAGACATTTCAGTTAATTTTTAACTTTTTTTTATTACATGTAAAGCTTGTTTGAAAGTTCATTAAATATATATATTTTTTTAGTAGATTCTTTTGTAAAACGCTAACTTTTAACTTGTAATTCTTTATATATTTTTTTCACTTTTATTTTCAATATATTTATTTATTTTCTTTGTTACTTTTTTAAATAAATTATAATTTTATTATTTTTTTTGTCATTTTACACTTTTTCATTATTTTAACAGCTAATTTTATTAAACATTTATAATTTAGTAAGTTAGTTTTTCAACTTTTAACTATCAACTAATTTTTTAACTACTAACTAATTTTTCAACTTTAATTAATTTTATCAAATATAACCTTAATTCCTTATCTGATGCCCTTCACTAATATGATAATATAAACACGGTAATGGTAAGGCCAAGCTTCATCACAGTTTAGGAGGATTCCTTGGAGATAATTTTATATTGAAAATATTAAGTTAGTATTACCTCCTTCCTTAACTAATAATAATCATCGTATAAGAAAAAAAAATATTACAAAATAATTGTTGTTTTTATTTTTAATTTAAAATTAATTATTTTTTCACTTATATTTTTTATAATATTAATAATATAAATTAAAAAAAGAATTAACAGTAATGTGATTAATTTTATAAAATTATTATTCTCTTTTATTTATTTATTAATTTTTTTGTGAATGTAAATTAACCTAAATAATAATTATAATGGGTGAGATGGAGTATTGTTTTTAATTAAAATTATAGTTATATCAATAAGATACAGAGTAATATAAAAAAGAAGTCACTTGTACAGTTCCCAAGTTGCCTGTTTATTTGCTTTCAAACTTTAGCTTACCTCATACCTAAAGCAAAGGGTCAGTGTGGCCAGTTCAAAATATTGTTAGTGCATTGATAGTATGTTTATTGGCAAATGAATTCAGGCTTTAAAAGAAAAAGCGATGGTAACGAATATATTACAGTTGTGTTAATATTAACTTTTTCTTTAAATTCGAGGATTCTGTCAAGAAATAACATAATTCAAGTACCCACTTGGATAGTTTCAAATTTCAATGCTAGATAATCTGGGTAATTTGTACAAAGCTACTATTAGTTAGAAAGAAGTATTTAACTCCTTTAAAATAAATAATAGTAGTATATTTTAAAATTAATAAATTATATTTATATTCGTTAATTAAAATTGAGATAAAAAATATTTGCATTATAATATATTATGAATTTGATTTAATTTAATAATTATGAATATATTTTATTTTTTAAAGTGTCCTTTACTTAAAGAAACAAAATCACGAGAAAAAAATTACATGTTATTGTATGATTTGAAAATCTAACAGTAGTAAGAAATAGTAGTATAAGGATAAGCTTTATGCAAGTTTTGTGCTATATCTAGATCTCTAGGCCAGGAACCTTTTCTAGCTATAGGCTATGGAGCAAATTGCGTAATGTCTTCACTATTTCCTTCTAAATTCCTGATACAGCACATTAAATTTCCGGACAGACAGCACACTTATTATAAATTTTCAATGTAATTAATGAATTCCCCCGACAATGCACAAGCAATTGAAAAAAAAAAATATCAATGCTCTGTTACATATACAACAATAACAGGCCAAACTCGTAGTACTAATTATAACAACCCATGTGTATGCTGAGATTTTCATGCCTTACTTGAAGGTTGCAGCATATGCTCATATACAGATGAAGTTATGTTAAACTATAAATTAATTCGTATTTTATATAGATACTCAATGAAAATATTATCCTTATGTTTTTTTATTATAATTAACTATTATGTTAAACTATACTAATATTAATTGGTCCACACATTGTTCACGGAAGCAAAAGTCGTAGCAAAGATAATAAGAAAAACCCTTTTTCCTAGCAATTATTCTTCATTCCCGCGTAAAATATGTGGTAAAATAAATTGACATACACGTACGCAATTTCCAAGGATGAAATAATTCAGACTGTGATCACAATACGAGAGATTTAGTGCATTCATGGTAATTAATATGGAATTCTTACTTACACGCAAAGGATTACTACTTCTTTAAGTTATGGACAGTGATATTAATTGCTTCCATCTCCAATCCCTATTATTTTTTGTGGTTATTGATTTCCAATTGTAACCTTTGGAGTTTCCATTTTATGGTTTAACCTATTTCTTATTGAACTCACTTCTGTATCATCTACGTTATTTAGGTCATAAAAAGAAGAAAATGAAAGGGAAAACCATGGGGACCACGTATTCTGTAGAGATCAGGCAAATTGTCCATTTGAAAGACTTAGGTATAGAGGTCAATACCCCACATTAATTTAATTGATATCCCACGTTATTTTCTTTCATTTATTCAACAATTTCCTTTTCTTTTGAACCTTCACTTTTTAATTAGGTGCACAAACTGCAATATGAAAATGGAAATTGCCCCACTGATGTGCATGCTGTCCACAAAGGAATGGTTAGGAGGGCAAAGGTTCCCTATTTATGGGGTTTGGATGTGCCCTCCATGACATCAACCACTAGTAACCCTAGACGAAACGTCATTAGAGGATTTTTTTTGGCCAACTTATGCAACCTTATTAAAAGAAATCTAAATTATTGTTATTATTTTCCCTTTCTTTTTTCGGTGCTTAAGATTTATGGGAGGTGTTGTCTAATTTTCTCGTTTGGTTATATACAACATCGATATGACGACATTATTATATGGGACCACGCATGAGGCAAGATACATCATCCAGCATGGGTGCTTCAATTCGGTCCATTCAACCATAAAGATTGCATTAAATTAGAATCATGGTGCTAGTGGAGTATAATAAGTATTGTTTGTCTTGGATTCATATTTGGATTGGATAAACTTTCTCTCATAATCAAATATTATCGGTTTCTTTCTACATTTACATTCATATTTTGATTCAATTATACAACGACTCTCTCTTTCCCCCTTATTAGTGTATGACACCATAACCAATAACATGGTCTCATGTGTTCTTGTTTAGCCGAAATTGAATACAAGAAGCCCAATAATTAGAAACATGGTTTTAGGGGGGAGATTTTCTTCTTGCACCGAGCAGATTTCTTCCAACACCCATGAGAGGGAAAATAAAAGATATCCTTCCGTAAGACCAAATGGATTGACAATTCGACGGTCTAACCAACTGAGCTAATAGACCAATTATATTAAAAAATAATTAATGTCGCTATATAAAACACTAAAATTTCTAATGTATATTTAATATACATATAAGTTTACATAATAAATTTTGTTAATTAATTTTGATTTAATAATATATTTTTTTATATATAAATTTTTTTATTAATCCCATGATTTTTATTTAAATCTATGTTTTTTATTTAAAATTTATATATGTAAAAAAATGCATTATTAGATCAAAATTAATTGTTAAAAAATTTATTATGTAAATTTCATATGTGTATTAAATATACATTAGAAATTTTAGTGTTATATATAGTGGCATTAATTTTTTTTAACATAATTGATCTATCAACTCAATTAATTAGAATTTTGTGCTAATAACACATTTTTAACATAATATTGACAATACATATTGGCAATCCATATGGTCCATACGGATTGATAATTAGTAAGGCTCATACAAATCATTTTATTCTTATATAAACTAAATTATTTCATAAAACATATTTTTAACATAATATTAGCAATACAAATTGGTAATCCGTAAAACTCACAGATCATTTTGTTCTTATATAAACTAGGAGAAGAGACTCATTATGTCTTTGAGTATTTTCGATTTTTTCCTATCAATGTTGGGTGTATGAAAAAATGTGCTGGATGCAAGAAGAAAATCCCTTTAGGGGATGCCACATTAGATTTTAGGATGTGCAAAGGGAGTTCTCTAATTGTGGGTCTTTTTGTAAGAAGGTTGCTTCTTGCATCTCCCTGCATATACATATATATGTGTGTGTGGGAAAAAAATTCAATTGACAATTAAACTTTTGTAGTTAAAAGGAGGCCTGTAATATTTTTTTTATCGAAAATAAATTTCTTTAATCCAACCTTTGAATAAAAAGTGCTCATATGAATGTGGCATCAAACTTATGAAGTATTCAGTTTTGATAGCTTGCCAAACCTTATAAGATACAGGTCATGCGACCAATCCACATAAGCTCAATATTGCTTAAGCAATCGCTGGAAACTACTACCATCTGATTTCACACAACATAATACTAATTAAAGGCAATCCAATGAGATATAAGAAAGCCAACGGAGTCAACAGTAATTGCTACACACAACAATTTCTTTCATTCATTCACTCCAATTCATGCGATACTGTTACCGTTATATATTATGACTTAACGATCAAATGCTAGCTGGACTATTGATGCGCTCTTCTGTACAGAACCTGCAATCTAAGTAATCAAACAATACAACAACAAGATGCTAACAACTTAAAGACCATTAGATGTATCATTTTAAGCACATATTTAAATGTACTAATCGGATGCATCAGAAGCTTCTGATGTTACATCAGACTCTTCTTCCTCGAGTTCTTCCATTTCATCAATTTTGAGTGATCTAGTGGCAGAAGACATCTTGTTCATTGCTGCCGTTTTGCTTGCTCTCTGTGAGCGACTTATTACAGAATGATGGCTAGTAGGAACCGCAGAAGGTGAATCTTCATCAGAACTTTCTTCCTCAATCCTTACCCTTCTCCTGGAACGTGTTGGCCTAGATGGGGGTGCAGCTGGTGTTTGTGGCATTGAAACAGAACCATTCAAATCCAGGTCGCAATCAAGTTCCAATTTCCCTTCAATATATAAGATGAGAAGGAACATATTAGCAGTAAAAAAGGTTTTCAAGGGGGAAAGCATTTGGTTTGCAAAGATGTTCCATAGGCAAATGAATTAAGTATATCAAAATTAAGATTAAAATTGACTTCCTAATGCTGCATTTTTTTTTCCTGATGTGTTAATCAAATCTTGTATCATGGAAAATGAAAGGGAAAGGTAAAACATGTACCCTGAAGTCCTGAACAAGTGACATTTCAAGTTATTGATTTAATTTATAAGTTAGCTAGTTCACTTGCTTGATTAAACAAATCCCTTTTTCCCCCACGACACATCATCATAATAATAACAACTAGAATCAGTACGTGGGCCGATCACCATTTGAGGCTTAAGACAGTTGCAACAGAATAGTACCAAAGGCTAGGTATTTTTTTCATTTCAAACATATTAGAAGACAAAAAAAAAGAATTACCCAAAATAAGATTAACTTCATCTTGCATCAATTCCTGATCTGGTTGACTATCTACTGCCATGAGACGTTCAGACATGCGTTTCAATTCCTTAACAATATCCTTTTCTGAAGATGCACATTCAAGCACGCGACATAAAAGCCTCCTCATAAATTTTATTGGCCCTTGTTCTGATATCCGAAATTGAAGCAAAACAAGTATTCTACATAAAGCCGACACATATGCCTTCTCAGCTGCTGTCTTCTTCGATTGAAAGCTTGCCACCTTAACAAAGTGAAGGATAAGAAGCAAAAAGAAATAGAACAACAAACAATCGTTAATTAAATTTGAATCATGCAGCATTTTCATTTAAGAGTTAACCATCTGATACAAAATCCATGTTTGTCATTTCATTATAAGTGAGTGTTTCCTTCAATACATAACTATAAATTAGGCAATATACTTAACATCCACCAGCTTTAGGCAATGTTGGTGTCAATTGGAAGTCAAGCATCAATGAGCACACAGTTAAAACTTAAACCAACGGCCGCATTATTTCAATATATCGTATACACATGCTAATTTCATGTAGCTCACGCCAGAGCTCAATAAGAAGTGTGTCGCGCTTCGTACTTACTTCAGAAAGGTGGACGACGAACAATGCTCATTGTTTTAATTTTAAGACGATGTGTTTCACATCAAATGATCCAACCCAATATCAACTGACGCCTATATACAATGAATGTTTCTTAGATATAGTTTCTATATCACATCTAGAACGTAGCAATTAAAGCAGAATTCTGAGGACTACCACTATCGATTCATACTAAGATGAAGCCTTATAATATTATGCCAATTGCCAGGTGAACAAAAAAGCAAATATTAGCGTATCTTTAAATAACTCCAAATTTGTGGATGATTACCTCTACGGCTAAGCGTAGTGCGAGGCCCTCCTCACCACATTCAAATGGAACTTCCACACAACTATCAATGACTTGTGGATGTTCCGTGCTAGTATTTTCACAATCTGGTCGAGTCTCTTTAACGTATAAGGGAATCTGCACCATCTGCAGCATAAAACGGGAAGCTTGAACAGCACGCTTACGCATCTGCGACACCATAAAAGTAGAACCCGCAGAATTGCCGAAAATTCCTGGCCACATTGAACGCATTGCTGGAATGAAACTCTTCGTTACGCACCTCTGTATTCATAGAAATAAAACAACTAAGGCGTTATCTCTATCATTCACTAAAGTAAAAAGTAAGAATGGTGGACAAGGTAATACACAGAAAATATGATACAAGTGATGCTTGCCTTATGATTGGCTGAGAGACATGGGTAAAGCTCGAAGAAAACAGATAAGCATTGCTTCAATCTGCCAAACAAGCGACAAATTAAATCTCAATGAGCTGCCAGTACAGTGCAAGAATAATATAAACATGGTAGGGGGAGATGAACAGATCTCACCTGTGCAAGTGTTCCGACACGTCACTGAAATACAAGTAAATGAGCTTTGATAAAATAACAGGATGCAAAGAAGCTGGTATGCTTGGATAGTTGTCGCTTAAGAGAAGAATTTTAGCAAACCCCTCTCCAAGAATACCATGAACGCACTCATCTTCGTTGCTGGGAAAAGGACTCGCCCAGTCATCATTTTCAAAGCCGCCATATAAGATATCAAGCGTCCCAACATCTAATTCCTCTTCTGAATCAGAAAAGTTCACAGGAGAAAAAGTCGTCTTCTCACTGTTTAATTGGCATGGAATACTGAGGTTTAACATCTTGTCAACTTCTTGAGGACCATACCACATCACAAGATCAATTAATGCCTTGCAAGCCTCTATACTGATTGAATGCGGCCCCTTAATATATGAAATCCTCAACTGTTTCAAAAGTTCTGCACTTGGTTTCCTTTCCAAAAGTCCAAAAAGGCCAAGGCATCTGATTGCAATCCTTTGCACATCCAAGTGAGATTGTTTTGCCTGCGTATTTAATTTCACACATCAGTAAACAAATAGCAACCAATGCCCTCAAACATGTGCTAGTATGGGCTGAGTTGGCCCTCATCAAGCCATTTTCTAAATAGCAAGACATAATTCATTGGAAATTTAATATCTTCCAACAATACATACATGAAATGTATGGTATTGTGGTATATGTATGTATAGACTATATATTATTTTCTGTTTTCTTAATAATTCGTTTAATATCATGTCAACATTATCATAATTCACCTACCCATAAGGAATCGAACTGAAGGAATAACATCAATAAATGAGGCATTCATTAACTATTTAAGATTGGATAGATTAGTAAATTTATTTTGTAGCTATGAGCCACATTTTATCTAAATTCTCGCCTAATTTTAATTATGGCAAAAGATTGACCAAGTTCCTTGACAATTTTTTGATGATGATGCAAGAATCAATTCCTGTCGAAATAAACCTGCTAAAATTTATTAATATAAAAAATAAAGTTAGCTAAATGCCTAAAAACAATAGAGAATGCAACAATTTATTACCCCCGGTAGTAGTAAAGATTGGAGTAGCTCATCAGGTTCAATAGCCTTGCCCTGAAGAAAGCGAAGTGATTTTGCATTTTTAAGCAGAAGACCAGTAAGAGAGAGGCTGTGCATCCACTGCACATAATCTGCTGTTCTCTCCCTGCAAGATTGGGCGAGCTCTTCTATTATTGCTAGAATAACTTCTTCAAATTCCCCAGGAGCAGCATGGACTTTCCTTGCTAAACTGGCTACAGCTTCAGCCCAATCATTGTCCCCACCAAAACTTAATCCATCTCCAAGAACAACTATATTCCCTTCATCATCATCCTCATGCTCAGGAGGCTTGCACATAAGCTCATGCAGAAATGCACCAGCAGTCTTTCTATTTGTAACATCAGAAAAATCAAACATGGAACCAAGCAAAAGCAGCTGCCGGCATGCAAAGCGATGGTTTGATCCTGAAGATATTAGATTAGTCATTAGACCACTTAAGTATGTATTAAATAGTTTGGTGTGTATCAGTATCATTCATATAAACTTATACTCACCAGCATTAGTATGAGCTCTGACCAATTCTATATATTCACCAACTGTTGCAGGAAGAATTTTTTCTAGAAGGTCATTTTTATCTGATGCTTCTGCTGCATATACTTCTGCTTCAGTACCCATTGTTGTTGCAGCATCAGAGCCTTTGGCCTATTGGGGCACAATTCAAAATCCTTAGTGGTTCCAAAACAAAGAAGAAAACCATAATAATTGTAAATTAAATTCCAAAATGTATAATATCAACACATGATAAAACGCGTCAGAATTTCGACTAAAGAAAAGCATTATTATTTTATAATTTCTTAATAGCAAATTCTTGCTACCAGTAACATGCATTGATATTCTAGCGGAATAATAAATGTAGAGAGCTTTATTCAAATTATAGTGGTATCACTGACATCTTATATCAGCTTTGCACTAATTTTTGCATTTAACCACTAATCTATAATAAACAAAGTGAGACAAAGCATGCCTCTGCTTCTTTCTTGGGTTGCACTTATAAAGATAACTAAATGTGAAAATTGGATATATTCATTTTCACTCACATGTGCTTCTAACTGTAAATGCTTGCAAACAGTTCTCCAATAAAGAGCAGCCTCTGCTTCCATCAGATGAATGCTTGGTGGGCAATGAACCGAATCCCCTACAATTTAAATGAGAAACAATAAAGTATGCCACACAATTCCACTCAGGTTTAATCTAATTTCCATCTAGCAGTTAAAAATAATTGGTTAACTTCTCATAATAGCATTTAAGAAACTAGATTCCTGGAGGCAATAAAATAGCAGTTGTTAAAGAACCAGATGCCACAGTGACGCAGCTTCAATCTATATATTTGTCCAACCCAACCATTTCTGTAAATCTTTTTGCTTTTTGAACTCATGTTTGTGAAAATTGAAATAGTTAGCCGATACGAAAACTTGATTATTTAGCATTGTAACAAACATGACATCAATCAAGAATTTAAATTTCGTTTTGATAGATTTAATCATGCAATATCTAACAACTAACAACTCTTAAAGGTAAAAAATTATAAAAAAATAAAATAAATAACAAATTAAACTGCAAATATTTAGCTAACCTTCTGTTCTGTCACCGTTTGATGATATGTACTGCTGGATACTAGCACCATTCTGTAGTTTTACTAAACCAGCTTTAAGAAGCGCCTCCATTACAGATTCACTAACTGATTCATAGGTTTCAACATCGAGATACTTCAAAAGTTCTATAGGATCACCATTACAACACTTCATGAGCCATTCATCTTTCAATAGTTTAAAACATTCTTTTGAGACAGTAACAGACCGGTCAGCAAGTCCTCTCCGAAGAATTACTGTCCTGAGTTTAATGCTACAGAAACCAGGCAAATGAGAGGGAAAAGGGTTAAACAAGGGTACTTAAGTAAATTTATAGTGGAAAAATATTTGAAGAGATTGCAATCATAATAGTAAGATATCCACCCTTTGTGACTGTAATTATAGGATTCTATAAAACTACATGATCTATAAATTTCTTTTAGAAAAAACGGATAATAATCTTCAAATATACATTAAAACAGGGGACAAACACAAAGAAAACAAATTATACCAATTACAATTTATTAGTGTAGCGACAATAGATGAGAGGTTACAGAAGAGCACATGCATAGAAGACATAGAAAGTATTAGTCTTTGTACAATGGAAGAAAAGATTCAGATCTTCTAACTTGTGTGAATTTTAGAAAGTGACCGTAGCCACTAGTTAGAAAAATAAATGGAGTGTTTATCATTTACGATTTTGCTATCCATTATCCATGTGCTTGCATTAATGAAAACATGGATCATTGGTTTTAATTTTTCAACAGTGTAAACCCCGCTCACATTAGAGGATCCAAATCCTAGGTGGAAACTAGTATATACAATGTTAGATGATGGCGATAGTATTTATTATTGCTTTACTATAGGGGAACTTTACCTTAAGCTTTGAAGAGGAAATTTATTAGCTAGAACACAGTATGCTGCTTTGCGTACAGATTCACTCACATCCAAGGTACAATCAATGATAACTTGAGAGGTTGCACTAGAAGGAGGCAAAGATAACACAATCATCTTGCGAACATCCTGCACACCATTTCAAAATTACTAACGAGAATACAACCTATCTGCGTGCATATGTAGTATTAAGATGTGTACCAGCAATCCTAAAATGTTCTGTGCAGATATTGTTCCATTCAAAGACACTACACAAGATTCGAGACTCCAAAATTAGATTAAAAGGAAAATTCCGTATCGATAATGTCCAAATCCAAAAACATATCCCTTTTAGTCAAATCTTTAAAGCAACAGAAAATCAAAATTTAATGTACCCAAATAATCACAAGGTGCAGGGGAATCTCTGAAATAATCGTGTAACCATGGTCATGTTACAATACAATGCAAATCCGTGCTAATATGAGAAATTAATAGCCAACAGAATATAATCTAACAGTAACTTATTAATTAAAAACCCTGAACACAAAACAGCATATAAAGGCATCAAGGGAGGAAACAGAAAAAGAAATTCACATATCCAATTGAGACACTCACCGCATTCTGCTCCAAAGGAAGCACCTCGAGGAACAAATCAAGGATGTCACTATTCACAGAGTCATTCACGAAGCGCGAAAGCGCTCTAACCGCAAAAGTACGCACCACAGGGATCTTGTCTCGCACCCTCACCTTCATCCACTCTATCACCTCATCCCATATCTCATTGCTCACTTCAGCATCATCCGGAAGCCGCAATATTATCTACGATTCAACCAATCGAAGAAATTAATTCTAATTTCAATTTTGAACTATCACTGCACACTCACATCTTCTGTGTAATCCTAAACAGTGAAATTATAATCGTTTTCCACCTTAGTATCAGACTTCATAAAACTTTCACTTCGGTCACTAATTTTTTAAATTTTAGTGTTGCAAAATAGACTAATATGAATAAAATTTTGTAACATTTTGCAAAACTAGAGATTAAATATTTGCTCGGAAGCTGAGAGAAATGGAGAATTCAATACCTCAGAGACGATCTGGCAGGCTCGGAACCTGGCGGTTTTGTTTGATGCCGTGGCAGCAGCGAGGAGGAACTTGAGGAAGTGGTCGAGGAACTCATCGGAAGCAGCAGCGGTGGTGGCGACGGCGAAGGCGGAGACGAAGGAAACGACGCGGTCGGCAGAAGCGAGGCGCCTCTGAAAGTCGAAGAGAGGAGTTAAGGTTTTAGAGAAGGCGGAGAAGAAGTGCGAATGGGAAGAGGATTTGGATCGGAGAAGCGACAATTCCTTGAGCTTTCGGTTGTGAGTGGCGTATGAGGTTCGAGCCTCGTCGAGAACTGCCGCGATTTTCAGCATCAATCGCTTCGCTTCTTCTGCATCGTTCTCCTCCATGACACTCTCTTCTCGAACGGCCATGGTGAAGATGAAGTGAATGTGAAAAGGAGTGTGTAAATGAATTCTGAAGTCTGAACTGAATCTCAATCGTAGCGTTTTGGTTTTGAGTTTGAGCGGGAGTTGGTGTTTTAGTTTATTTGGGCCTAAGTCACTATAGGCCGTTATGGCTCACATATATCATGGATAAGGGGTTGCTATAGGCCTCAACACAGTTGCTATTGGCCTTACATTTTTCAAAATTTTAAAAAACGCAATTCTCCACAATGCACAACCGAAATACACTTTTATTGCATTAATGGGGATGCGAAAAATATTGTATAACATAATCGTGATTCCGATGTACATTTTTTTGGCACTCTCATTAGTGTAGCTAAAGTGTATTTTTGTTGTGTAACTGGATTTGTGAAAAAAATGTACAATAGAATCATGATTTCGTTATGCAAGTGAGGGTTAACAAATAATGTACAATAGAAGCATGATTATGTTGCACAGTGTATAAAGGAATCATACTTTTGTTGTATACTTTTTTTGTTTTTTTCTTTGTTTGATAGGTAAAAATAACTTAGGAATTTTAATTGCATAATTTGCAATCCAACAAAATTACGATTTTATTGTATTGCAATTCCTGTGACACAACATAATTATAATTTTGTTATGTCACAATTTCTATAGTACAATGAAATCATAATTTCATTATGTTATAAACATTGTAAATAGGGAAGAGTGGGTGTCAATCACAAAGGATATTTTGGTATTTGTGTATTATGATAGGTGTCAAAAGTAATTTTAAAGGGGCCAATATCAATTCCCATGGACAATATTAAAACAGCCCAAAAAAAAGTACCTCTCTATTTGCATCTTTGTTAAATTCTGCCACACGTATGCAAGAAAATTAATTACTGAAAAAAATTATATACCGGCATTTTATAAGATTAGAATTATTTATGCCTCCTTGCATACTTCTCCTTGTTATTTTTAAGAGAATAAATAATATATTCATAAATGATATAATTTTTAATATTATATTTAATTATAAATTATAATATGTGATGAGTTGAATGACTTTTATAATTAATTAGGTGATGGTTTCGTGTTAATGCACATTTTTTTGAAAAAAAAAATTAAAGAGAGATATAGAGGATAAAAGAGAGAAGTGAAAAAAAAAATTAGATCTTACATGCTATTCATTCGACACGTGACAATAACAATTTCACAATTCTTATAATACTATTGATAAGTATTTGATAACGACATATTTTGTATTTGTATTATTAGTAGCATCGTTGACACAAATGCTACATAACCTTTACATTCATTCAATACAATGATCTTCACATGGATTCATTACCAAATTTTTTACATTACAATTTCAACCAACTTGAACCAATTATCAGATTGTCCCATTAGTTGAATCATTATTAGAGTCTAAAATACCCAAGTGATTTTCCATTCACGAGAAATGAATAGAACATAAATTAAACACTAAATCCTATCAAAACCTTAAGCTATTAAATGTATAATTCCTTACCATTCACTTTTATGCTATTCAATACCTTTAAATCTAGTGCAAAATTTCTTAGTCAGACTAACATACTCCAAACAACTTGCTATGCTACTTGGTAACCTCTGTCCATCAAACTCGAGTACTTCATTTTTTATTTCCCTGCATATAATAAATACTCTTCAGTCTCTTCCGACATCATCAATGATCACACTCAAAAACTTTTACTCTTTCAAATCGAACCAATCCAAATAAAAATAATTAGGATTAACATTTTCATAATCAAAACGCGGCGACGAGGCATAAACTACACAATTGTAAAAGGCTTATTACAGCATATATTAATTAGAAGATATAAGATTGATTTATGATAAAAAAAAAATGAAGAAAGAGATAGATAGTGAGTTCAAATTCCTCTACTAGTTAATTAATCACTAATATTTATTGATAAAAAATAGCTTATATCAATTATCAACCTAAATATTAGTCTCCAATTATGTACGAAGTACGACAGTTTTTAACTCTTCTATGTATCTGTACTATAGCTATATTTGATCTGTTCAAATTAGAACAGGTGTTGATAATTTAAAAGTGACGGACTTTAGACTACGCAACCCAAACTCTTGCACAACTTATGAAACATGATGGTATAGTAGTAGTTATCGATGAATATTTATTTAAAAAGTGCATGATGATATTAAACAGGTAGATATAGCCTAGCTAGCTACGTTGTTTACAATGACAAACTCACTTAACTACTTAAGCTTTTTTCATTACTCACATTAAAAACTGATGCCGGTCAAGGACAAAGTAAGATCTGTATGTACATGAGCTCTATCCAAAAGGCTACTTTTTTAATGGTCCATGATCGACACAGTTATAAATTTTGCTTTTTAATTAACATTTTATTGGTCCATGTTCTACGGAATCTTCATATCGGAGCATAGTTGACAAATAACTAGAAGGGTAAATGGGAACTTTAAGTTAGCTCATAGAAAGGAAACAAAAGTTGTTTAAGTTTATCTCATTTGTTTAAATAAGTGTAATTGAAGTCTTGGACTTCTGTGTTAAAATAATAATAATAATAATAATAATATTGTGTTAAGTCTATGATTTTAGTTGAATTTCATTTTGATTCATTTACTTTTAAATTAATAAATTTAATCTTTTAACTTCAAAAAATACGTAAATTTAGTCTCAACTCATATTTAAACGTAACATTTAGTAGCCACTTTTAATCACTACAAACTTAAAGAAAGGACTAAATTCATATATATATATATATATATATATATATATATATATATTAAAGGATTAAATTTATCAAATTTGAAAGTACAAACACCAAAAATCAAGTTTGATTAAAAGTACATGAATCAAAAACACATTTTTTTAAAACAAAATTTGAACTTAACTTATTTAACTCATTTATAATTTTTTATAAATTACATTTAACTTTGTTGATTTAGTATTTAATAAAAATTTATTACTAAAAGATAATTTATAAATAAAAATATGTGCTTAACATATAGCTTGTGAAATTCAAATATTGTACACTATCACATTTTTTCATAATCCAATAAATAAATTTATAACTTAACTACTTAAAAAAACTTCAAAAATAATTTCTTAACGCTCTTAACAATATACAACATTTTCATGCATTATGAATATACTGGGGCAAACACAGGCACACGAAAAATAAATAATAAATGTATATGTAATTGGTGTGTATCTATTTTTAAAAATTTAACTGAAATTGAAAGTTTATAATTTTTGGGATAAAAATGTTTATTAGAAAAGTCGACATAAAATGAGATTACTCTCTCTTTATAATAGTTATAGATAAATAACAAAAAAATAGTAAAATCCCTATAATGAATTTAAATAAATGAGTTATTTATAAGTCATCAAATATTAAATTTACGTTTATTTATTTAATTAAACAAATAAGTTTGAACAAGCATTTAATGAGTCAAATTCTGACATTCGTATGTATAAGATATTTTTGTAAAAAAAGCCAACTCTTCAATAGATCTCTAACACATACTTAGAAATACTAACTTATTTCAATTAGGGAGTATTATTGATAATATATATCTAATAAGATTGTCTCTAATATAAAATGAGTAAAACACCAATTTCATCCCAAAAGTAAGAGATGTTGTCAATTCGGTCCTTAAAGTAATAAAATAAAATAAAAATCTTCAAAAGTTTCTATGTTTATCATCTTATCTTTAAATTTAACTATTTTTTATTATTTTAATCCTTAAAAGTGTGTTAATGTTGTTACTTAAATCACATATTTTTTGAATTTTGGATTAAAATGAATGAGAAAATGTATTTTCAAGAAATTTTTCGTTCTACTATTTTCAAGAATTAGATTAACGGTGTTTCACATTTTTAAGAACAAAATTAGTCATTTAGGCAATGAAAAATAATGTTGTCGATGACTACATTTGCAGAAAAATGAATTGTGTAACAGGCTAACAGTAGCTGTATCAAGCTACACACATTGTAGATGTACACAGGAAGCAAAGCCTGGCATTGCTAAATTGGCACTAGATGCCACACAATCTAGGACAAATAACAAAAGAGGCTGTTTCACGATGTAAAACTCGTCATCTACTACAATGTTGCCCCCTCATCATTTCCAAGTCTAACTATCCAAGTTTTTTTTTCATCAACAATGAGTCAATGACAATAACAAAGCCATTTTAGTGCTTTCAATAAACCCTATGACAGACAGAAGTTTTGTGTAATTTGCACTAGGCATGCATAGCGATCGAGTCACCACAGAGATTTGAATCCGAAAATGAAAACTCATTTTCCTCATAGGCAAGGAAAAAAGAAGTTAGACGGTTATTAATTTAAGGCAATTATTATTAGTGTTCTTAGAATATTAGTTAAGGAATTAAGGGAGAAAAACACTTATTAAGATACAGAAATTTATGATGTTTATGGCTTTTTTTCTCGTATAATTTTTATAGTAAATATTTTCTTCTTTTGAAATTCTTTAATTAATATTTAAAAAAATGATAAGCAAGAACATTAATTTAAAATTGTAGTACTATATTACAATAAATTTATACTAATAGTTATAATCACTTAGTGACAGATGAGTATAAAGAGGTTTTGATGAAAAGGGGATAATTCTATTTGGAATTTATTTAATAGGGTAATTTTTGAATTAATTCTCAAATAAAAATAAGTCGTAAGGATTTTTATGACATTTGGATATGAAATCGTAACAAAATTGATCACTTCGACTTTTTTACGTTGAAGTCATAAAACTCCAATTACTTCGGTCTTTGTTTCATTTTTAAATTATATAAAGTAGTACAATTTATAATGACTTTAAAGTTGTGCTATTAAGTTGTTTTAATTTTTATGACTTCTCCATTTTTTTAGTAGTTTCTGTTTCAATGTTTTAAATATTTTTGTTACTTATTTTAATAAATAAGATTAACTTAAAATTTATCAAATAATATTAAATTCTTTTAAAAAAAATTTTAATTAGTTTTTATTTATCATTAAGTAAATTAATAATTTCGTACAATATTATTAATTAATTTTATTTGATAAAATTATTTTAATATTAACAACAGAAAATAATTTAATAATAAAAATAATTGTTAAAATGAAAACAACATAATACATTAATATAAATTGAACCATACAAATTAAACACAAACATAAAATTAAAAAATATAAATAATATTAGTCTTCAACTTGTTTGTATAAACACTTTCTATGATTATGTCTTTCAAATCTAAACAATGAACATTTCTAGTTGTGGGACATCATCTCACTATTAATATTTTTCATTTTTTTCTTAAACAAATCTATATATGTAGTACTTTTATTTAAATTTAAGTCTTTTGATTACATCATTTTTTCTAATTTACGAAACAAATAACAATCCACATAACAAATAATAATCTTAACATTAGTAAAAAAAATATAAATAATATTAAATAAAACAATATATCAAAGTATAAATCAAAACTAATTTAAAATTTTTCAAAACTCATTTAATTTTTTAAAAGAAAATAGCACAACTTTGAGTTGTAAAATATTTGTGACGGTAAATAAATAATTAAAAAAGTAGCACGACTTTGAAGTTATTATAATATGTTGGCAGCATCCAATATCCCAATTTCAAAGAAGCATGTTTTGCATTGGGATTTCTTGATGATGATAAAGAATACATTGAAGCCATCAAATAAGCCAAGGACGGGGGGTCACAATGCTTTTATCAAACGACATTAATATGCCAGAGGATGTATGGGAGCAAACATGGGAATGGCTTTCAGATGGATTCATCTATGAACAAAGAAAATTGTCTAATAGGCAAGGTATAATTTTAGAGTTCTCCATTAATTTTTGTCATGTTATTATTGTTCAAGTCCACTTTATGTATGTGTATTGAACCAAGTAAGAGATCACATATTAGGAAAGCCTAACTTTTTCCATTTTAAGAGAAGATTTTGTTACCAAAAGTTAGATTACAACAAAAGGTAACTTTGAAAGAATCCATTTGAGTGTGTGTTGGTTTCAAAATTTTGAAACCAACATTTTTTTTATCACTTTATAAGTCCTCACCTAACAAGAATAGGAATAATTGAAAGCTTATAATTGAGTCAAACTTGAGCAATACGTTTAGTGTTGATGGGAGATCCAATCATCCAAAAAAAGAAAAGAAAAATTTATTAAAATATACATACATTTTCTTCTTTAACTATATTGTTTCGATTCTAAGTGATAAATTGGAATAAAAAATTAAAACTTACTTCAATATCGAGTATAGTTCTCTTAAGTCTAATTTATTCCTTAAAACTCACTTATCATAATTAATTAATAGATGCATCAACTTTATGGAATAATAGCATAACAAACAAATTACTTAACATGACATCCCTTGACCTTCAAATAGTCAAATGCCTGGTGGCCAAATTCAACAAATTGACATACAAGATTATACGTACTTGCCTTATTCAAATTTATTAAATATTAGACAAATAATTTCAATCCAACACTCCATGTTTCTACATAGGGATAATCATTTGATGGGTGTTTTTGTTTCGTTTGAAACTCATGACCTCATGGGCCTCAACACCAGTATATTTTATATATAAATTATTAGTTATATTATCCCATAATACTATTAATATTTTTAGAAATTTATTATTTATATAGACAAATCTATTGATATTATATTATTTTACATATAGACTTGCAGCTAAACAATGAGCAGATCTAAAACTTAACTCTCTTAAAAATAGAAAAATTATTGGAATCTAACAGAAAGAGTTTAAAGGACTATCTGTCAATGCCATATCTGGATGGTTATGTCATAAGTCACTTGGGAAATAGACACATGTATACAGAGTTATATTATGATGTATCTAATTTGCAAGCTCAATTTCAATCATACTTTGATTCTCTTACAGGTATATGATATACTTTTGGATCAAACTTAAATTTCTTCAATTTATAATTCATTGATAACTACAATAATCTAACATACACCTATTTTTTATTTGTTATATAGACGAAAACAAAGAGATATTTTTCCACAAGATCATCTAGGCAGTTAACAAACAACAAGGAGGAATGTTCTTTCTATATGGTTGTGGTGGCATTGGCAAAACTTATATGTGGAAGGTATTAGTTTTAGCATTACATTCTAAGTGCCAGATTGTACTGATCGTGGTTTCAAGTGGAATAACGTCTTTGTTGTTACTTGGAGGAAGAACATCACACTCCAAATTTAAGATTTCATTTTCCACAATTGATAACTCTATTTGTAACATTACCAAGGGAGTGAACTTGCACAACTATTGAAACAATCCAAGTTGATAAGATGGGATGAGGCGCTTGTGGCACATAATTTCTATTTTAAGGCAATGGATAAAAGTCTCAAAGACATCATGAGAGGAGACAACAAATCTGACTCAATCTTTGGCAATAAAGTCATTGTTTTTTGCGGGGATTTTTGGCAAATTTTACCAGTCATTCCTAGGGGAAGTTGGTCAGTTATTGTGCATGCTATAATTAACGTATCTTATCTTTGGGATCATTGTCATTTATTCACTCTCACAAAAAAAATTTGTGTTTACAAAGGGGGTTAGAAAATACCACCACAAAAGAACTTATAAATTTTTATGAAAATTGGAGATGGGAAGTTATCAAAACCAAATGACGGCTTTGTTGATATTGATATTTCTGAAGAGTTACTGATTACTAACTTTGATGACCCCCTTGATGCTATTGTTCAAAGCACTTATCCACAATTAGTGGAAAAATACAACAATGAAGCTTTTTTTGCATTCTAGAGCAATTTTGACAACAATTGAAACAATTGACAAAATCAATGAATATGTGTTGTCGTTAATTCTAGGTACCTTTTTCAAATATTAACTTATGAATCTTGAAAATTACATTCCATATAAATTAAATTATATGCAAAATCTTTCTTGTTTTGTTTTTATTATTGTAGGGGATGAAAAAAAATTGAACTCGGATTCTATTGGCAATTCTGAATCAATTGAGAGCCAAACTTTTGATGCACGTACACCAGAATTTCTGAACTCTCTTAGAACATCTGGTCTTCCAAATCATAAGATAAAATTGAAGATTGGCACACCAATCATGCTTTTAAGGAATATTGATCAATCTAAAGAGTTGTCCAATGGTACTTGCTTGATTGTCATAAGGCTAACAAATCACGTTATTGGAGCAAAGATCATGTCTGCAAATACAACTGATAATGAGATATATATACCACGCATGTCTATGTCTCCATCATAGTCTCCATGGCCTTTTAAACTCATTAGGAGACAATTTCCGATCATTGTCTCATAGCAATGACAATCAACAAATCTCAAGGTTAAACACTAGCAAGCGTTGGTTTATACTTGTCTTGACCAATGTTCAGTCACGATCAATTATACGTGGCAGTTTCTAGAGTTCAAAGCAAACAAGGACTAAAGATCCTCATCCATGACAAAGAAAGAAAACCATTAACATGTACTCTCAATGTTGTTTTCAAAGAGGTTTTCCAAAACCTTTAATAGATACATCTTTAATTTCTCCATGATAATTACTAAGTGGTTTTGAATATGTTTGCATCTACTATTATCACATTTCATTGATAAAACTAATAAGCCCACCTGTCAATTAATTTCAGTTTTTTGATGCTATATTGAAATTACTGGACTTTATGGAGATAATTATTTTTGAAAATGTAAATTGTTGTTAAAATTTGACTCGATATGTATATATTAGTGAATATCAAAATTTCTAATTGATTCATATTAAAATGTGTTACCCCTTATATGTAGATTTACATTTCAGATGGATCCACATCCCATAAAATTCGTTGGTGCCTATTCTTTTTTTATGAAAGTAATTTATTTTATATTGTTCCTTTCCACTAGACCTAACATAATGTAATCCTCATACTATCATTCATTTACTTAAAAATTTTACACTTTTCAATTTATGTGCAGGTGATACAATTTGTTATCCCAACAACAGTGCAAATTTATAGTTGAATAGATGATACTGACAAATCATAGTAATTAATTGAAGAATACAAAAAAATATCTATCATAAAATCCACTTCTTTTGAATTGATATTATGTTTTCTTCAACTAAATTCTTCTCTGATTAAGCAGTATTATACACATGATTTAGCACTATAACAAACATGTTAGTTTAATTTTAGTAATGTTTGGGGATTTTTGTTGGTCATTATCAAGGACTGTATAGAGTCAATGATTCACTGGATTACTAAAATGTTTTATCACATAGATGGCTAAATTATAATTTTGGGATTATGCATTACTAAAAAATAGACTTACTCAATTTCACATACTGAATTTT
The DNA here is from genome assembly GCA_007407185.1 of Glycine tomentella. Classification (NCBI taxonomy): domain Eukaryota; kingdom Viridiplantae; phylum Streptophyta; class Magnoliopsida; order Fabales; family Fabaceae; genus Glycine; species Glycine tomentella. The sequence goes on from PYAF01001934.1 coordinate 3,530,989, forward strand.
CTGAAAAAAAAATATGCATAATTAGATTATTTCACTGCTTCTGCTTTTCTGTTGTTAATTTTCTTGAAGTATTATTTCTGCATCCCCCTGACCAAATCCACCCACATTTGGATTACTTGTTAATGGCTCATCATGTTTGATAGATTCACCTTCTGAAACAAGAAGTTGCCCCCTCTGAATTCATACAATGTATATTTCACTACTACAAAACGGGTCTTTTACGACAGTTATATAAGGCATTCAACATCGGTTCTTGAACCGCCTTCATAACAGACGTCGTGGAAAATCAATACTTTCTAAGATGATTTTCGAACCGTCTTAGAAACTCGATTTTTATGTCGGTTCTTTCAATAATTGTCTTAGAATATATACTTTCGAATCGTCTTAGAAAATTGTCTTAGAATGTCTTTTGTAAAAATAAAAAAAATTCGAAATACAAAGACAATTTTTTCAATAACCGTCTTAGAATATTTTTTTTTAAAAAAAAATTAAAAACATAAAATTTAAGACGGTTTTCATAAAAGCCGTCTTCAAATGTATAATTCTAAGACGATTTTTTAAAGAACCGTCTTAGAATATCATGTTTTAAAAAAAATAAATAAAAAGAAAAGCTACAAGATTTTTTTTTTTGGATAATTGAAAATATAAAATGATATTTTACTTAAAAAACACGTATTTCATATAACAAAAATTCTCAAGCGTTTTATGCCATAATCAAAATATTTACATTATCAATATGAGGTAAAATTGAGAATGATATATTAGAAAGTATCGGCATTATAAACTATTTTAATTGTGAAAAGATAGAATATATATACTTCTAATTTTTAATGAAATAATATAAAAGAAAATATATATACTTCTAATATTTACATGACTTTAAGGGTACTATTTAGTATATAGAATATATATACGTTCAAATTAAATCAATAGCAAAAATATATCTAAAATATTTTTGTTGTTCAAAATAGATAGGCCAATTAGAAGATTATCATAATTTATACATCTTGTGACAGACTTGCTTACTACAAACATAGAAAATCAAGTATAAATTTTCAAGATATACACTTAACATGTGGAAACAATCCAACTTACTCGATATCACAAGACCAAGAATGATAAACGCCTGCATCCACATGAGAAAGAAATGTATATTATATCTTCTATTGAAGATGATATTAGATAAAGCATATGTGCTTGATACACACAAGAAAATAAAAGATTTCACCGTGCAAGCTATCTTAAGTTTTTATGAAGGTAAAAGACAAATAAATCTAACAAGTATTTGAAAGGCTCATTATATATAAGTAATACAGGATAGCATCTCTTACCCAACGAGTCTTTGAGAACTTGCCCCAACCAACGTGTGTATGACTTGGATATCTATATTTGGACTTTAATTGGGTAGCAAAGAAATTTCAGTGGTATTGACAGATATTAAAACTAGAGCTCAATACACAAACAAAGAACAAATTGCTTCACAATCCTATTATGTATATGTTAAGGAGACACTCCCATAAAGAGACCATGACCCAAATACCAAATAGAAGCCATCAAAATGATTACGTCCCATGTCAGATTTAAGCTGAGAAGAATCCATAAAGATATAGGCATTTCACATCAGCCAAATACACCATAGAGTGGCATAAATAGCAGAATCCCGTTATCCTATAAGCCTCACCCTTCTTAGTTTTGCCAACGCCCCTGAAGCTAATAAATAAAATATTCCAAGTTGCTGTAGAGCATTTTAAGGGCAAATCAAAAGTAGAAACTAATAATTTAGACTAATAATAGCAAGTTAGCAACAAACAAAGCAATCCCAAACTTCAATATGCCATATAAAATATGTTGACCTTCCATGATAAGCTATATTGACCATTGTTGTAACCAATTCAAATCATCAAAAACTAACATCCTTAGACCACCAAAAGAAGATAAATTAAACATTATGATTCAAGATAACATGCCAATCAAACAAACTATTCTTTTATTTTTGCCTCATCTGATTCACTACTTTCCCTTATAGTAGTTTGAGTTTGATTTTCCACTATGTTATTAAACATCAACAACTACTATACTTGCGAGGCATGATTATTAATTAACATCATAACATTTACATCAGCTTGCAGAAATGCAAGTCATGTACACCCGTTGCAGTAAAATTAGGTACAGACATCCCATCATAAAATTAATGTACTTTAGGTATAAAGTTATCCCAGAAAACTGCTGAAATAAAAATTTAAGATACCAAGTATACCTGCTTTAGAACAAATAATCGATGATCAGAAAAAGGTGCAGGAACTATATCCCCATATATATGTTTTGCCTCCTTAGTTGCAAACTCAATAAAGCCAGCCCCATAGATTATCTGCAAAATAGTCATTGTGTACCTCACCCACAGACGTTTTACATATCTACTGCACCAATAACGAAATTCAACTGGGGAACATACATAAGAAAGAAAAGAAACGATAACTCTTCACCCATTGTGTACCTCAACCACAGACTCTTTAAGAGGTTTCCCCTGCTCCAAGGTTATAAGCTGTGCAAGTTCTTCTTTATGTAACATTAGCAAATCATACCTTGAAAATTGAAGAGAAAATTAACAGGATATAACTATTATCAGGAGAAAATTACAAATCAGGAAACTTCCATGATATAACTAAAAAATTTATGTCTAACCTTCCGCTTCTGCAAGGCTTTTCCCCCTCGTCAATGCTCACCGCCCTTATATTCTCCAAGTCACATTTGTTCCCCACTCGGATCGAGGCAGGAAACAGGTAACCGGTAACGATTAGTGTTAAGGAAAGGCAAAAAAAAGTAAAAAGTGAAAATTATGAGAGATCAGATCAAGTACTTTTAAGCTCGTCGAGCCTGCCACAAATGCTATCGAAGGTGGTGCAGCGGGAGATGTCATAGACAATGAGGGCGTCGACAGCGCCACGATAGAAGTGGAGGTGACGGCGCAGAATCGGTCTTGGCCGGCGGTGTCCCAAATCTGGGCCTTGACTTCCTTGGAGTCGATTTCCAAGCACTGAGTCTGGAACTCGACACCTATGGTGGCCTTGGAGTGCATGTTGAACTTGTTCCGAGCGTAGCGAGACAGCATGTTCGATTTCCCCACTGCGAGAATGGCTTCGCAGATGACAGAGAAATGGAGTAAAGAGGAAAAATCTGAGGCTAAGTGGAAGAAAGAGAAGAGGATGAAACGGAAGAGGAAGCGAAACAGCCTATGCATAAATTAAATGAAAAGGAATTTCAAAGAAATGTGATTCAAATTTTGAAAATAGAAATATCATTCAAATTTTGAAAAACCATCTAGAGAAACGGAAGAAGAGGCGTAAATTAAAATAAAAAAGAATTTCAAAGATGGTTTTGGAATCAAAATCGTCCTCGAAAATATATATGAGATTCAAATTTTAAAAATCATTAAATAGTGGATGAGAGAGAAACCGAAAATGAAGCGAAATTTCAAGACAGTCTTCCAAGACCGATTTTGAATTTGTTTTCAAAGACGATTTTTATAGAGCCGTCATTGTTTATTTTCTTTTATTTATAATTTTGCCACGGTATTTTATTTTAAAACAGTTTTGAAACAAACGTCTTTGATTCGATGTCGTAAAAAGCGCTTCTTCTAGCAGTGCTTGCTAGAAATCTTCACGATCACTTCCAACAATATCCAAGCAATTTGAGATGCACACGAAATTCTGTCAGTGCATGTCTCAGCCAGTGCGTGCTTGAGAAATGTGGATTTGAACTATAAATATAAGTGTTGCTCATGTTAATGCATTGCCACGTGGTTGCTTTTGTTATTGTTTGGTTATGTCATATCATAGGGAGTGGATGAATGATGCAAATACATGGATGCTTGTTGTTTCATATAGCTAGGAGTAAGTTGGCATAATTTTATAAGTGTGGGGGCACAATTTGGTCTACTAATTTTTGACTGATGCAAAATTTAGAGATTGTTTAGTATGTAAGGCATAAGCAAGAAAATGAGGAAATGGAATGAGATGCCAAGTTTTGTATGTGTCTGATCATCGAGAGAAAAACGAGATTTTTTTTATAAAAAAAAAAAGAAGAAGAAAGAAAGAGGAATGTGAGTGTGCTAAAATTAGAGCCATAAGAGCATGTTCAAGATTTCACATGAGAGTAGGGGCAGTTTGAAAGTCATTATCATTATCTTGATTGAATGTGGTAGAATAAAGACCCACTCTCTTAATCTGATTTATTATAAAATCACCCTTTTAATTGCTGTTAGGAATCGAGTTCTAATCATTTTAATGTATTCTTATATTTGGTTTGGTTTCAATTAACAATTTGTATCTTTTTCATTCTTGTTGTTGCTTAAAAGTTACTATAATGTTTATAGTAATTAATTTAGTAGTTTTTTCTATAAATTAAATTATACGATCCGAAATTATCTATACATACGCAGTAACCCAGTTTACTATAAATAAATAAAAGCCAAATTAAAACCATCAAATTTTTTACGACTTCATATTCATAAATTGTAAAAATACTTTCGACTTATCTATATTTGAAAACTAATTTAAAAATTACCCCATTTGGTCCCAAGTATAGATGAACGAACAAGTAATTTTACACCAAGTAATATGTTCGTCGGTATGTTCATGGCATCATTTTCAATGTTTTTTATGAGTAAATATTAATAATCAATTGTTAGTATTTTGTTAATAAAGAAAATCAAGCTCTCAATCTTTTGAATTGTTGTCATTCTCAATATTTAATGATATAAAAAATGATTTTTTTTAACTAATGCAAAGTTACACAAGTTAAGCCCTATCAATTATCCACTTTTCACTTACTATTCCTATAACTATCTAGTTCATTGTGATTCTTAAAAAAATTGTCTCTCCTAGAGCCATAAACAATCAAATAAAATTCAATTCACGAAATCATTTTATCTATGTACAGTATCGTTGAAAATAATCTCTCTCTCTTTTCATTAATAAATAGAAATTTTACTGTCTCTTTAAATGGTACAATTAAATATTTTTCCTAAAAACCAATTTTCTTTGCATTCCTCTACATTCTGCGAGTCTCCAATTGCAATAGAAGTGTAAATTTTGTTTCATGAAATGCTGAAAACAAACTTTGAATAAATTTGACACATGATAATAATTTATTAAACGTTTTTTTCTAGGATGTTTTCCGTTATACGCTTGTAATGTTGTTTCATTGTTAGAAAAGGAGGAAATCATTATATTTCAAATTAAAAATTATACTAGCAAATAGAAATTAATAAAACACACTAACGTTAGCTTGCTTCCTTTATTAAAAAAAATTGCTTCCTTGACTCTCTGATATCTCTAGCATTTTGGATTAAAGACTTGAAACCAATCCGTTGGAAGCGAGTCTATAAATTCGTTGTAGTAAAATGTTCAAAAAAAGTAACCGCGATATTTTTTTTTCTTCCATAGGCAACACATTTAAAAAAATATTTTAAAAAAATATTTGACTTAATAGTTCTTTATTAGTGCTTAAATAAATATAAATTATTTGACTAATATATTAATTTATAAATATAAAATTGAATCTTCCCTTTTAACATTACAAGCATATAATAAAAAACTTCCGAGAAAAAACTTTTAATAAATTATTATATGTCAAATTTATTCAAAGTTAATTTTCAGCATTTTATGAATCAATTTTTACCTTGTTGTTGCAATTGGATACGAAGGAAATTAGTTTAGGAAAAATATTTAATTGTAACTCTGGAACAATTAGGAGATTTTTTTAGAGGAAATAGGGAATTTTGTTTTTGGTGGCAACATGCTATGGGGTGGTGGGATCTACAGCCCCATCCTATAGAATAGAATGAATCCAATAAGGAAAGACCTATAGATGATCGAGCCACTTTTATACACTGACCTGATGGAGGAATGCCTCCTATTTTTAAGAACTCATATACAATATGATCTGGTATGATCTTATCATCAAAATACTCCAAATCACAAATAAGATTCAAGAATAAGATTCTCTTATGAAAGGAGAGAAATATGTCTTTGAAGAGCTGGTAAATTTCTATTACTAGATGGGAAGAGAGAGATTATATTAGTATAGGAAGGTGAGTTAGTATCATAATTAGGAGAGAGAAAATAATTTTTTCAAAGAATCACAATTAACTAGATAAATATAATTAATAGGACTTAACCTGGGTAAAGTTGTACAGGTGAGAAAAATCGTATAAAAAAACAAAAATGAGAGGGCAACAGTACATGTTAGCTGAATTTTCTTCCTGTCTAGAAATCATAATGTGGACTTTGGAAAGGCATTCTTGACTATATTGGTGCTGGTGCCATCAATTAATTAAAGTGTATAGTATATATGTACACGATGATGACAATACTAATTGAAGCATTGGACTTTTAGCTGGCCTATGCCGCTTTCTCTCATTGTTTCTAGTTTCTAATGTAATTAAGCTGAGTGCATAAGCTAGATTATTTTGTTTGTCTTTCTCATCCTTTCATCATCACTTTCGTCACCAATCCATAGAAAAATAACTAGTCCTTTTCTCATTATTTTTTTTATAACTAAAATATCTTTTTATATGGTTTCTATGATATATATATATATATATATATATAAACAGTGACGGATTTTACTAATTGATAATTAAAATTTTTATGTGATGTTAGGACTAGACGCAGCAAGTGTATTGTTAAGTAATTATTGTTATTGTCAAATTAACAGCAATATGAGCTCACTGGCAATGAATTGATTCACATAATAGAAGAGCGAGCGATGAACAAATCTGTCCTTTGAAGACAACCAAATAACATTCAATGAGAGCCAATATCTCAACGTATTTTAGCATGCAGCCAATAATATTCTAAACAATTGTATATAATATTTTATCATTTAAGCTACTATCTCTTTAAGTAAGCAATTTCTAACCTTATACTACTATTAAACGTACACTTTGATTCTGTCATCAAGATTATTTTTTTTTTATCTTTGCATTTAAAACCTTTTGAATCAACTAATTAAACTGCTGCGGCAATTTCACTTCTAATGATTTTTAACAATTTATGCTCAGAGCATATTTAATAATAAATCTCAAATTGAAATCTTAAATTATTTTTTGATAAATTTTATAATATCATGTAAGATTAAAGGTCTATTAAGATCTTTCTGATTTTTTTTTAGTTGTAGATCTCATTTTGAGATTTTAGAGAAAGAGAAAAAAAAATTATTATTTTTTTAATAATGTATATATCTTTAGAGTTATTCTAAAAAAACTTATTTTTCATATTAGAGATATCTTCACCTTTTTTATTGAGAGATATGATGAAAATAAGATCCTAAATTAAGATCTTTACTCAACATTTAGCATTAAAGATGCTATGAATGATCTGAATTTTTTTTTTTAACATTGATAAATATACTAGAATTATATAAGAATTTGCATATGAATAAAATCAATTCTTAATTTGTAGTAACCAAATAACAACGACAAGATATATAATATATATTGCAAATTGACTCATATAGTAGTTCTAAATTTCTAATGAAAATACGTGACGTTCATAAGATGCAAAAAAAAAAAACCATTCACAACCTTCAACTTAAATAGAAAACTAAAAGGTCAATTTTCATCCCAATATAAAATAATGGGTCGATTCCTTATATTTTCTTCTGTAAACCTGAATCAATAATAACTTCTTCGTGACATACTGTGCATCCCAACCACTAAGGACTTAATTGGTTTAAACGGTTTTCCAAATACTATAAAAAAATTATGCTTACATTGAAATTATTTTATAATTAGTGTATTAATTAATCTTAACCATTATTTTAATAGGATATTTCATTGTCAATCATAAATGGGTAAAATATAAATTAATAAATATAACTCAATTAATAATACATACTGAATTTATAGAAAAGATCTGAGTTTAATTTTCATAAAATACACTCACGAGAAGAACAATAAATTTTAAGTATAACTAAATCTTAATCCATGATTAGTTTCATATCCTATCTAAAATTTGTAAAAATATCTTGAAAAATGACTGAGAAAATAAAAGTCTTAATTATGATAGTATCAAATAAAAAAAGGGCTAAAAGATAAATTTATAAGGAAATAATAAAAAATTCTTCAGGATATTCTATATAGACACACTGCACTGTGTAGTAGTTTTAGAGTTGCTTTCTATGTCATGTGAAGTCAGAAGAGAAAAAAAGTTGCTTTCCTTTTTTATCATTTTTTATTCATGTAAAAAAATAAGAATCCATTGAAGTCTGAACAGATTATTAGTTTACCATCTAAATTTAAAATATCAAATTATACATTTGATTTATGGACTTTATTTAATTTAATAGGTTTAAATATTATTTTTTATCCTTAAAGTGTTTTAAATAATATTTTTTACTGTACAAATTAATATCTAAAGTTCTTTATAGATAAAAAATAAAACAAAAATATTTTACAAAATGACTAAAATGAAAAATATTAATTTATAAGGATGAAAATGAAAAAAAATTATAAAATGAAAAAATATTTAAACCAATTTAATATATTCAAATTTGATAAGAGTGTATAACTAATAGTCAACCCACTCTTGTCCGTTGCACACTTGCACCTAACGTGTGACTATGTGGAGGTTGAATTTGAGAGTTGTGGTTGTGTTCTGAGAAAAAAAAAAAGTTAATTATAACGTATATTCAAGATTCAAAGGTGTGTATGGTTTATGGTGAAAAGGTTATAACTTTTGAGAGTAAAGTGAATTTGGAATTTTTTTTAAAAATATGTTTGAGAGTATTTATATGATTAATATAGTATGTATGTTAATGTAAATTCAAAAATGAAAGTAAAAAAATCTTGATCTTTTAATAGAATAACTTTTGTTTTAAAAGTTATTTTACACTGAATTTCAAAACTTGTACTAAATTTTTGTCTAAATATAATTTGAAAAAGGTAAGATTTAAGACAAGTTTACAATCTTAATTTGTAAACTGTAATGTAAACCTACACTAAAAAAATTTATCATTTTTGCATAAGGCTAAGAAAAAGTTTTTTTAGTACATAAGAGGGAGAAGAAAGAGTTGTTTCTTTATTATCCAACACCTTTATAATCATGTGCTAACTTTTTTTTTCCGACATTTTTCATCCGCTTTTTTTCCTCCTTTTTTCGTTCCTATTTTTGATATAGATCACGTATATATTTTTTTAATTAAAATTTCTATTTCTTCTTCACTATTCCATTGCTTACTTTTATCTATATTTTTGTTTTCTCTTACTTTTTTTATTAATTCTTACAAAGAAAAATATAAAAATTATTATTATTTTTCAAAAGTAAAAATGAAAAAAAAAGGAATTTTAAAGCGTAAATTAGAAGAAAACAAATACTCCTCGATATGAAAAAAATAAGAAAGGGGAGTTTTTTCAACTTTTTTAAAAATTAAATATTTTTAAAGCATAAAATAATAAAAACAATAGATGATTTTATGTTAAGAATAACATAAAAAAATTAACTTCGATTGTTATTTCTTTTATTAACATGAATGAGTATTTTAGCATGTATATAGTATACAATTAATATTTCTTTTATTAACATGAATTATTTTAGCATGTGTATAGTATACAAGTAAATGTTTATTTTAGGGTAAAATATAATTTTTGTTTCCCTAATTTCTTAAATATATGATTTTAGTCCATCTTTAAAAAATTAGTAATTTTAATTGTTGTGGTTGATTTAAAATATTGATTTATATACTCTATAAACATTAACTGACGTGTTTATTTATAATTCATATGACAAATATTTTTGAAAAATGATTTAATTGTTAATAAACTTGATTTATTAAAAATAATTAAAGAAAAATACATAGCCAAGTTTAAAATTAGAAAATGAGATTAAAATCATATATTTTTTAAAAAAAATAGGAGACAAAATATTTTGATTAAAAAATAGAAGGACTAAAATTTTGATTTTTTTAAAAGTGAAGAATAAAATATTTCAATTAAAAAAAACTAAAATTACAAATTTTAAAAAATAGAAAACAAAAATTACATTTAGTCTTTATTTTATAGATAAAATATAATAACACTAACACACTATTTTTAATACACTTATACTTTTATTTGAAATTTATTATAAATCACATTTTTTATTATTTAATAAGTTTATCTTTTGAGTTTGTATTTTTAATAAATTAAATTTTAATCAATAATAGTTATAAAGTGTGTTAGAAGATATTTATAATATTTCTCAAATCTATGTAGAAGATGTAATTTGGTCAAATCCGATGAAGATACTTTATGTATTTTAACTAACACAACTTAGAAGAAAAGATAAATTTAACAATCATTATACCGAAGAAAAAAATGTAACGCTGACTATCGTGCTGGCGATCTGTAGCACATATTGCTTGCAGACATTCTCCATCTACCTTCAATTTAGCATACCTTTTGGAAAAGTAAGTAGCTCTCGAATTTGATATCGAAGCAATTAATTAACTATACATGTTAAGTATATTAGAGTTTAAGTGCATGTTTAATTTTTAGTTTAAATTATTGTGACACAAATTTTATGATAAATTTAATGAATAAAAGCAAAATAAATAAAATGAACAGATTCTAATATGTTAACAAACTAACGTTTAGTCTCATCAATGTTTATTCAAACATGCTCTAATTGTGTTTGGTTAGTTAAGTTTTGTTCTTTTATTTTTAAATTAAGATATTTAATCATCTTATTTTAAAAATAAGAAATTTTAATCATGTAGTTAATTGATTGTTAGTTTATTGTCCAAAAATCAAATGTTAATCTAGTATAATATATTGATGTTGACATGTAATTTATGTAGATAATTAACATAATAT
>PYAF01001934.1:3544359-3568907 GCA_007407185.1 Glycine tomentella
TTATGGTTTAAATATATTTTTAGTCTTTATAATTTACTTTTTTATTTTATTTTTGTAAAAAAAATATTTTTATTTTTAATCATTATGTTTATTTTATTTTTAGTCTTTAAAACAGGACTTTGCACAATAAAATATTATCTAAAGCATTATAAAAATAAAAATAAAACAAATATAATTTATAAAGACTAAAAATATATTTAAGTTAAATGTTATTAATGAAAAATAACTTATTAATTAGTATTTTAAAGACACTAATTAAGAAATAAAAAATATTTATTATAAAATCATAAGAAAGTGTAAAAAAAAATAGCATAATTTTATATATTTGAATAAAAAAATATTTTAACTTTTTAAGTTCTTTAACTGTGTTCTCTTAAGAGAAAAAAAAAATTCTTTAACTATGTTAGCATTTGCCAAATAAAAAATAAAGAAGCTAGCACCAACGCAATCATCGATTGGTCTCGTGTTCACTTTTATCTGGTCAAGACTTGAACTCATCCTATTGGCCACTTCCCTTTGTCCATCTCTCTTTTCTCACTTTTCACCCTCGTGATTGTCACGTTGGTTTGCATTTTTAAAGTTCTATCTTTGATATTATCTCTCGACAAAGAAATCAATCTAGTAGAGATAACATTTTATATGTCTAATTCTTGTTTATTATTTAAATTTGTGAATCATTACTAGTGGCTAACATGTGCTGTGGTTAAAAATAATACTAGTATAATTAAGAAAAATACTCCTCAAAAAATTATTACTAAATTTTCATGTGATTTTTTGTGTGTGTGAAATAAAAGAAAAGAAACTCCTAAAAATCGTTAAAAATCACGGTTGACATTACATCAACTTTCAAGGTAAACTAAAATTTGTTAATTTATCTGCTACCGGATTAGCTTCTTTCAAGGTATGTAAATTGATATTATGTATTAATAATATGATATCCACAAAAAGGTATAAAGTGTATAATTTTTTTATATATAATATTTTAATTATAAATTCTCATGTATGATAAATTATTGACATTAATAATAATTATTTTAAAAATTATATCAATAATAATTTTTAATTAGTTGATAGTGTAAATTTTTTACAATAACAATATATAAAAATTAAACTCTCAATTTTTTTCTTTCATATTTTGTGCAAATTTAATTTAATTTTATATATTATTTTCATAAAAATAATTACATTATCAATTTAATAAGAAATAATTGTTAGTATAATATTTAAAACAATTATTATAAAAATTAATACACTTATCGTATATAATATTTTGTAATTAAATGGTATTCGAATGTTTTTTGATATTTTCAAAACATACATGAACATCTATTTTTTAATATTTTATATTTCAACCTCTACAATTAAAATCAATTAAAATGTATATACAAAAGCATGCTAACTAACTCCGAGTTTACCAAAATGACATTTTAACTAGCAAAGAAAGACAAAAGCTTGAGGCCTTTCAAAACGTGGGTGTTTTTTATTTTTTTTATTTATTTAATGAATTAGTCTTGTATGGATATATTATACACCATTCGACAACCTTTTCATACTTGGGGGAAAAGGTGTATACCGCATGCTTCAATGCTTCATCATGTTAAATATTTAATAGAAGTAATAATGAAAAGATATAACTACACATGTTGCATTTAGCTTTTTGACGCATATAATTAAACTAAGTAGGTTCTAAAGTTGAGGAACTAACTGATATATTAGTTAAATAAAACAACAAATACTTTAATTAATTTCACATTACATTAAAATGATGAGTGATTTAGCTTATGCGTGTGTCGATTTATAACTAATATTTTCTATGTAAATTTTTTCGATAAAAGGGCCCTACTTATTGATAAGTGGATGTTCTAACTTTCTTGATCGATATAATAAAATTATATTTTCAAGAAACTTATAATTTTGCTTTTAAAAAAAAAGCAACTTATAATTGAATCAAAATTAACATGACAGACAATTTAAGGACAAGGTATATTTTAGATAAAATTTTTCGTAAACACTTATAAAAATAGAGAAAAAAATGAATAAAAAATTTCTTATATGTTAAAATTTAAATTATACATTTCATTTTTTTAGACAAATTAGATACAAGAGTTTATAAACATATATTAATTAATTTTAACACATGAAATAAGTATTATTGATTTTTTTATATTGTTTTTCTTCTTTTTTTACTGGTTCTTTATATTGTTCTTAGATGTTTTAGTTGAAAAATTTGTTTTCAACTAAACCTAATTAAGAAATGTTTAATTAAAAGAAATGTCGGGCAGGTGAAAGTCATCAGTGTTGGATGAGATGGTGATTGGGAGAAACATTCCCTTAAATGGTCAATTGAATTGCTTGTTCTTGTTCCGACGAGGACATTCGTAAAATAGCAAAAGAAACAAAAAAGAAAAGATTATGCAGAGAAATGATTTATTAGATCTGGACTCTACATGTTTTCTGGTGACTAATTTTTTGATAATACATTAAAGTATTATACCTCGTTTTTTTTTTTTTTGTGAATAAAGTATTATACCTCGTAATAGAATGTCACTAATTATAATTTGTCTCCATTATTATGCCAACTGGCAACTATATCTAAAATTATATCATGCCATTTTATATGTGGTATAGGGTGAAAGCTCACAATATATAAAATATCATATAAACACAATTTTATTTGATTTTTTTTTAAAAAAAACTAAGTTAAGTCAAATGAATTTGTTTTGATTTTCAAATTGAAATTTATATTAAAATTATTTAAAAGTTAAAATACATTCAACATTAATTGAATTGATTTTTCTAATTATTTTGTTAATATTAAATTAACTTTTTTCAAATCTAATTACATGTGTTTTTTTTTTTAATTGTACACGGTTATTAGAAGAATATAAACTGAAATATTATATAAAAATAATTTTGAAAGATGGTAAAAGTTTTTTTTTTTTTGTTTTTCGAAGCTTGTCCAAGTACCACCTAAATAGCACTTTGAACAATGTTACATAGCATTTATTTTGTTCAGGTACAATGATATTTCAAGTTAGCATCGACAAGATGTCAAGATATTTCAAAGCGAGTGTTCCGGAGTGTATTTGATTTAGTTCTTAAATTTTAAAATAATTTTGAAAATAAATTTTTAAAGAATATGATAGAGGAAGATGTAAACGTGTAATCTAAATAATAGAAAATTGAAAATAAAAAAACTAAGGATCGGAGTGATTTTGAGTTTTTGGTTTTTAGATTTCAAATACAATCTTTAAAATAAAATGTGCGTAAAAAATGAAACTAAAATGATTTTTAAATATTTTTTGAAACATTTTATATTTATTTTCAAAACAAAATTTTTTTTTTGTAAATTTGATTTTTAGTTAAAAAATATATATGCATTTCTTATGTTTGACAATAACATTTTTTGTTGTTACCATCATTATAATTAGTTATTACCATTATGACGATCAGTGTAATATTCTTGATATTTTATTTCTCATCCACTCTGATACACTTCACTCAAAGTCTTTTTTTGTCAAAATCCTCTACCAATTAAAATCCTTCGTAAGTAACTTTTTAAGGACCTCAAAAATCAATTTTTGCCTGTTTTCAGGATCAACGACTAATTTTACAAATTAATATGAGATTTTTCAACGTGTTTTATTCTTACTACGTGTTTTCTGAAAAAAAAAAAACTTTATGGAAAGTTACCATTCTCATAACTAGCCAAAGCTAAGCATGTTTAATTTTGAAATTCTTATATGATAGGCTATCGAAAAATAGATGCATCTTATTGTTATACGTAATATCAATTAATTTATTTAAGTCATCCTCAGTTATACAATCACATGCCTACACCATCTCTGAATTCTCTCTCTTTCCAGTGTAATTCGTCATGATGTTACATACATGTAACACTCCGAATCTCAATTAAAAAATAGAGAGATTAAAATTAAAAAATGAAAAAAATGTCTCAATTAAAAAATAAAAAATTAAAATTGTGAATTTTAAAAAATAAATAGAAAAAATTACAATTTTAGCTAAATATAAAATTCTTTCCATGTTTAATGTTTTCATTCATGATAATGAGATCTAATAATATATTTCTTTAGGAAAATAAAATACAATGTTTTTTAATTGATTTAAAAATAAAAAAATGTCATAACATACGAAATAAAATCCACACAGATTATCCCATTCTAATATGATATGATCTAGTTGAATAATATATGGGAATTTTTTTTATTGAATAATGTAAGTGAGTTGTAATTTTTAATATTTAAATTTTGATTCATATAAATAAAAAAGAGAGGATTTAATATGAAAATTAATTATATATTTATTTTTATTAATTTCTTTCCATGCTTTAAAAATAATATAACATTATAGTTTAAATATTTATTATTAATTTTATCTTATGTAATGCATGTATTAAAATAATGTTATTATAAAGCTAAAATTGAAATCTTTTAAATAAATGTTATAGTTTAAGTCTTGTAAATAAAAAATATAATTAAAAAATTATAATAAAAATGATCTGTTAAATTTTTTACAAAAATAAAATTAAAAAATTCAATAAATACTTAACAATTTACACTAGTATTATTGCAAAAAGAAAAGAAGAAAAAAAAAAAACACTGAATCCAACGTATCAGTTACCCGGTGAATGAGTATTACTGGACCCACCATTGTATCTCCCAAACAATTCCAAACACATTTTTGAAACGGAGCTGCCAATTGAAAAAATTATTATATTATTTAACAATTCCACCTAATATCATGGTTATCATGGTTATCATGGTGATTTAAATTTTATAATTTATATATATAAAAAAACAAAGCATTAGATGTTATCCGTTGATTGTAACACTAAAACTTCAATGATTATACACCATTTTTTTTTATATTATCAATTAATTAAAAAATATATTTTATTTTAATTTAAAAATAATTATTATAAAACAAAAAAATTATTGTATATAAGAAAGATTTATGATAAATGATGATATGAAATTATTTTATATTATTAATATAACATATTTTTATTATAATGAAAGTTAACATTATTATTATACATTATGAAAATAATCTATAAAATATTTTATGACGTTAGTGTATAATTTATTTTTGTTTATCTTATCGTTTTCTAAAATTGTCCTTTATTTATTATATATTTTTGTTGTTTTTCAAAATTCATTACTTTAATGTGCATTTGGATTTTTTCATTTTAAAATTCTTTTTTAACAAATAAAAAATATTTTACTTATTTATTATTATTGAGTTACTAAAGGAAGAAAACATTAAAATAAGTTAATGATTCAGTATAGAAATGATTTGATTGGAAAAAAAAAAACTATTGGTATAGTCAATTACGTATTGAATCTGAGGAAGTACAATTTGGTAGGGAGAGAACAAACCCACTATAAAATGCCCACACCCCTGCCTCGCTGTTCTCACATGCTCTTTTACGTATTGAATCTCAGAATCTCTAGAAGAGAGATCTTTTTCTGCTCTTTGAAGAAAGAAGGGTCTTTGCTTGATTTTGGAGATGTCTCTGCTCTCAGATCTCATCAACCTTAACCTCTCCAATACCACCAAGAAGGTGATCGCAGAGTACATATGGTTAGTCTCTTTTCTCTCTCTGTCTCACACAAAAGTTTTTTTTTTTTTTTTGGTTCTGTACGAACACCAACAAACATAACAACAAGGGAAAATGTTTATGTTGGTGTCTGTTCGTGTGTGCGTGATTTTTTAATTTGTCCACGAACGTTTTTTTTTTCTGGGATGAAAAAAATGTTTTTTTTTTTCCTTCTCATATTGGGTGTGGTTTAGTTTTACTAATCTTTTATTTGATCACTGACACTAAGTTGGGTCTAACGGAAGACATTACTCGGTTTCTCTCGTTACGTGAACAGAACAAAGTTTCCAATTTTTCTGATGGAAAACTGTTGAAGCGTTAGTCTTTCCCACTTGAGAGGAACCAAAAAAATAAAACTTTTATTGGATCCATCATTCCACTCTACTCTATACTACTACTTGCTTTTGTTCCACCCCTTTTAAAATGACCCTAGAGAAGTTTGATCTCAGAGTTCTGAATTCATTATATATCTCATTAACTTGAGTATTTGCAGGAATTGAAATTACCTTTTCTTCTATGATTTCCCCTGTTTTTTCTTTTTTGTGGGTGTTCCATTTTTTTGTGTTTATGAGATGTATTTTATTCTCTCTCTCTCTATTTCTCAGCCTCCTTTTTTGATTTTTTTTGGGGGTCGTTCCGCTTTTGAAGGGTTAAATCTAAGAGAGTCCTCTGTTTTGACTGTCGTTTGGTGGTTATGCTATTTGATCACTTCGAAGATGAGTTTGCTTGAGGAAGAGTCTTTTTCCTTGTTTCTTTCTTTGTTGCTTGTTACATAGTTTCTTGCTTTTATAAAATACAACCTAAATTATTCTTCATGCACACTATCAAATGAAAGCAAATTGTTTGACCTTATTTTTTTGGATAAAATTTTCCCCTTTTGATGAATTCTAACATTTTAATATTCACCATGGTAGGATCGGTGGATCAGGAATGGACCTGAGGAGCAAAGCAAGAGTAATTCACTTTTTTTTTTTTTTTTTTGTAGCAAACTATAAAAATTAAAAAAGTTCATTTGTTTTATTTTCTGTTTAACTAATGCAAGTGTAAAAATTTTCTTGGCATATAGACTCTCCCAGGACCAGTTAGCGACCCTTCAGAGCTTCCCAAGTGGAACTATGATGGTTCCAGCACAGGTCAAGCTCCTGGTGAAGACAGTGAAGTGATTATATAGTATGGTTTTTTTAATCCTACCTAATCACTATATCTCCCCCTTAAATACAAATTTGTGATTTTTTTCTTTCCATTTTATTTATATTCCATTATTTACTTAGTTGGGATTGATTCAATACAGCCCACAAGCCATTTTCAGGGATCCATTCAGAAGGGGTAGCAATATCTTGGTGAGTTTGGTTTTTTGCTTTTACAACTTTGTTTTCTTAAAAAGTTTAATTTTTTATACACTTATTTTTAAATCATAGGAATTAAACATGGTACCAAAGATTTTACAATACTCACATCTGTTCAATCAGATGAGCTAGATCTCCTTGATTTTTTTTATACATTTATAATGTGTAAAGATTACACCCACATGATTTTTAAAGTAATTATTATAAAAAAAAACAATTAAATTATTTATCTTGGTTGAAAAAAAAAACTTTAATGCTTACAACTTTGATTTATTCTAGGTCATCTGTGATGCCTACACTCCTGCTGGAGAACCTATTCCCACTAACAAGAGGCACGCTGCTGCCAAGGTTTTCAACCATCCTGATGTTGTTGCTGAAGTGCCATGGTATCTATTGTTGTTTCATTGCTGTTTGAAATAACATTTTCTCACTAGTTTTCATTTCTCTGACCAATTGGTGCATGATTTTTTATTAGGTATGGTATTGAGCAAGAATACACCTTATTGCAGAAAGATATCCAATGGCCTCTTGGGTGGCCTGTTGGTGGTTTCCCTGGACCTCAGGTGAATACTAACTTTCAGTAATGTTTTAATTTTTAGGTTGTTACTTTACACATATGAAACTCATATATTGTCCATTTGACTCATTTAACTCAAATTATCAATTTTTACACTTGTTGGGACTCTTATAGAGACAATGATTCTAATCCCTTGACAATGTCAAAACTTTATCTTTAACCCTACTTTTATAAAGTTTGTTGGAACCCAAGTTAAGCTTGTCTTTGAGTGTCTTTTATTGAAAAAATCATATTGTTTACTTATTACTATTAGCTTATAGTACAGCTGTTCTACTTTTTATATTTAGGAATAACATTGTTGCTTTGTTTGTTCAACAGGGTCCATACTACTGTGGTGTTGGCGCTGACAAGGCTTTTGGTCGAGACATTGTTGACGCACACTACAAAGCCTGTGTTTATGCTGGCATCAACATCAGTGGAATTAATGGAGAAGTGATGCCCGGTCAGGTAATTTGGAAAGAAAAATAATATTATGCACTTATTTTCGTTCTAATCGTTGATTACCCTTTTAGTATTTTCATTTCTTGTTTGGTACAAAATATATTTCAATTAAATCTCATCTATGATTTTGTATAATAAACTGGAACTTGTTTCTTATAAAAAAGAACGAAGATAGTATTAAATTTAATTCAATGTATATGTAGTGGGAATTCCAAGTTGGACCTTCAGTTGGAATCTCAGCTGGTGACGAGATTTGGGCAGCTCGTTACATCTTGGAGGTAGGTAGCACATGATTAATTACTAGTGTTAATGTACCTATCTTAACATTGCGACTAACATTCGTTGTTTTTCTATGGTAACAAATAGAGGATCACTGAGATGGCTGGTGTGGTGGTTTCCTTTGACCCTAAGCCAATTAAGGTTAATTTTTCCTCTCTAAGTTTTCTCCCCTTTATGGTAATTTAGGCCTTTTATTTGTTCAAATGATGTTGACTATTGTTTATTTGGGTCATTACCAAATTAGGGTGATTGGAATGGTGCTGGTGCTCACACAAATTACAGGTAACCTTTTTTCTCTTGACCAAAAGGACTAAATTAAGATAAATTCTCTTTGCTTTTCATGCTTGACCAGTGCATACTAATGTTGCAGCACCAAGTCCATGAGAGAAGATGGTGGCTATGAAGTGATCAAAGCAGCAATTGACAAGTTGGGGAAGAGGCACAAGGAGCACATTGCTGCTTACGGAGAAGGCAACGAACGTCGTTTGACAGGACGCCACGAAACCGCTGACATCAACACCTTCTTATGGGTAAGAAACAAAAATGAAAATGACCAAACCCATACCATGTTCCTTTGAACTAACTTTAACTTGACACATATTTTTTCATGTGAGACCAAACATTATGGACCCTTTGTACCTAACCAAAAACTTTAGGGGACCCTTTGAGAATATATTTTTTTTGTTTGTTTTCATTTCAACTTACAAAATTGTTACTTTCTTTTAATTGTGCCATGATTGGTAACATTGCGGCTTGAACTCAACCGTAATTTTCTGAAGCAAGAAATAGTTATTTTTGAGTTGATCCCACCGTGATTTTCCCCTCAACGTGGATTTTTACTACCAATCCAGACACAACAGCCACCACTTAATTTCCTGTGTCATTTTTGTAAGTAAGATTGAAAATGAAAAGAATATTTTCTTGTACCAAATTGTCACAAGTTTTCTTATTGTTTAGACTTCAGACCAAGTTATAATAAGGTGCTTATATTATTTGATTTGATTATTGTTTAGGGAGTTGCAAATCGTGGAGCTTCTGTTAGGGTTGGGAGAGAGACAGAGAAAGCAGGGAAGGGATATTTTGAGGACAGAAGGCCATCTTCCAACATGGACCCATATGTGGTTACTTCCATGATTGCAGAAACAACCATTCTGTGGAAGCCATGAGCAAACCTGCATGTTGTCTTCCTTTGGATGGAACAAGGAACAGTTATGCTTTTCTTAGTAGGATTTGGTCTCTCTCTCTCTCTCTTTACCTTTTGATTTTCTAGGATTTCGATTTGTGGCTAATTGTTATGGTTGGGGCCTTGTTGGTTGGTGCAACTAACTGGCAAGGGTTGTTCATTGTTTTCTTCTCTTCCTTTCCCTCGTTTTCCGATTGTTACAATAACAATGATGGAATGGTTATTATCAGTCTTGAACAAAGAAATGCTGATTGTGAAGTATATTAATTATAATAATATATGAAATTGTCTTGTCCATTGGAGTTGGAATTTGTTTCTGTTGCTGGATTTGTCTCGTGGTATAGTTTGAGTTGTGAACTGATTTACAGTTGAGAGATTATGAGATAAGATTACGGTTGAGAGATTACTTTATAAAATTTATGTTAAAATTCTTAGTGAATGTTTTAACGTTTTTTTTTTGGGAGATTACGTTATAAGGAATAATAAATTAAAAATTAGTTAAATTGTATTTTAAAAAAGATAAATTTAAACAGGAGAATTTGAAGTTGGTACTTCGTCGGCTTTGTAATGATAGGAAAAAGACGTAACAACTATGCGCTTATGGCTTTGAATGATAATCAATGAAACTTATTGTGATACAAAAAAATGTAACTTGTTTTTCCGTCCTTTAAATGTCTGCCTAAATAATATTCTTTTACTGCTTAAAGTATCATTTAAAACATTGGACAAAAAACCTTATAAAGATTAAACCAAAAATATTTATAAAGATGATAAATTATAAGAATTAAAAATATAATTATAAGTTTAAATATATTTTTATAATAAAATAGTGGGTGAAAATCACTTGTTACTTGTTATCATAAATCGTCTTAGAAGTACAAACTTGGGCCTATCAAGTTCGACTGAGAACTTTCTTCCAACCTGGTTTATTGGGCTGAATTGACCTAAACTAAGTAAGGTCCGAAACGTATTCTAAAATATTAAAAAAATAATTAGTTTAAGAAATACTTTACTCTCTAAAGTTATTTTGATGACACTAACACATACAATGTATCACTAATGTATCACTGGGAGTTTAACAACAACTTAACAAGCCAAATAAAAGAATAATTGGTTAATTTTTTTTTGTGAATGAGAATAATTAATTAAACTAATCCTTAAAAGATACAAAGTCATTATATTACATAAATTTAGTCCTTTTTTCCATAAAAATTTATCATAATTTTCAAAGTAAATAGTTGCTATAATATATATATATATATATATATATATATATAATTTGAGGAACAAATTTATTAATATAAAAATCTTAATCACATTTAAAAAAAATAAATTAAAAACATTTTTTGACACACTAAATATACACATTGTTGTATAACAATTAAAAGTACCTAGAATCAACGAACATATGAAATTTGAGTCAAGTTGTTTGTGATCCTATGAGAGATTAACACTAACGCACATGTGCTTATTGTTCCATATGCCTACAACCCAATCATTGTAGGTCTTCTTTTGGTATGCCCTCATCCTTCATGGACAACCATCATTATGATTTTCACAAACCATTATAATCCTTTTCGTATCACTTTTTGCAACTACGGTTGTCCGATGCTCAGTCATACAGTATTGCTTTATTGCCATTTGCACGTCGAACTTGCTCCCAAACACCTGTCCCTTATATAGCGCTTGACCCATCTCTCAGTTAGGTACTTGCACTCCTTCCATGTCATCTGCCTCCTGATCCGGGTGTGCCCAATTAATATTCGTGTAATGGCTTATGTTAGACCAAAATGGTACATTGCCATCTCCTATATAATCAAACATTGACCACATTGTTATGCTTAACCCACAATATATTAACACTAGCACTACTAAGTAACACACAATTATGAATCCGTACCTAAAATCGGAGGCTGATTTTGCATTCCAACAATCCATGGAGAAGGGATTTCAAAAGCACGATCAAAATCACCGTCTACGTCCGTATCCGATGAGTCACTATCTGGAACAACACCTTCATCAACCTCTTCCTCAGAACTATCCATGGGCCAAGCTGGGTCGTGGGCCGGTGTCATTTCTGTATCTTCAGAATCAATTTCTTGGGATGATTGGGTTGGTGGTGGTGGTTGTGGTGATGGGGATATATCTCTATCTTCCGAATTCACCATCGGCTCTAAGTTAAGGTCAATGGAGCCCATGTTTGCAACAAATTGTTGACTGCTTGAATGTCTACCACAATATACTTCCGCATACAATTCTATAAATCTGGGGTTTTCTCTATCAGATGTGCATGCGTCAGTAACTAAGGTTACATCGTCGTCATCTACAATATCCACACCAACCCACTGCACCGGGTTGCCAGATGCACATCTTGCACTAAGTCGAGATATGGATTGACCCCGTTGTAAGCACAACTTCTTGTATATCATTCTCATCAAATGATCATAGCTGCATCGTGGAGGAATACGAAATATTTTGCTTTCTCTTTCGAATACTTGACCATTTGGTACAACATATCTCCTTCCATTATAATATACAATGGTGATTAAACCATTCCCACTGCCACTCATTTTGCAGAGATTTACAAAAAATTAAACGACTTGAATGCAAAAAAATGTCACACAACATACAATGGGGGTATTGTTTTATAAGGGGTGTGGTTGTAATTCGCTGGGGTCAGTAGCAAAATTGGATACCTAATTCGCTAGCCCCAATAACGAATTAAGGGAGACTAGTCAGCTGGAGCCACGTGGCTGCTATAGGCCTAATTCGCTGTAACCCCTAGCGAATTAGGACACGTAATTCGCTGGTGTCAGTAGCGAATTACGTGGGGCGCTGCCACGTGCCATATCTGCCCTAGTTTGTTGGCAGATGTAGCGAATTAGGCTACGTAGTTCGCTGTTGTTTGCAGTGAATTTGGCTCCAGCTGCCACGTGTCCTGCCCGTTCTGACGAGGCACTGGCGCATTGCTCAGAATCGCGCCACGTCAGCCTATGTATTTCACTGGCAACCCCAGGGAATTATGCCGTGTGGCAGTCCAGGAAATATTTTGCCTCTCGTGGTATTTGGGTAAATAATATTTAAATGTGTGGCACAATGGTGACATTTGGGTAAATAATATTTAAATGTGTGGCACAAAGGTCGAGGTCTCGTACATTTTGGTAGGGAGAGAACAAACCCACTATAAAATGCCCACACCCCTGCCTCGCTGTTCTCACATGCTCTTTTACGTATTAAATCTCAGAATCTCTAAAAGAGAGATCTTTTTCTGCTCTTTGAAGAAAGAAGGGTCTTTGCTTGATTTTGGAGATGTCTCTACTCTCAAATCTCATCAACCTTAACCTCTCCGATACCACCAAGAAGGTGATTGTAGAGTACATATGTTTAGTCTCTTTTCTCTTTCTGTCTCACACAAAAGTTTTTTTTTTTTTTGTGTGAGACAGAGAGAAAAGAGACTAACCATATGTACTTTGCGATCACCTTCTTGGTGGTATTGGAGAGGTTAAGGTTGATGAGATCTGAGAGCAGAGACATCTCCCAAATCAAGCAAAGACCCTTCTTTCTTCAAAGAGCAAAAAAAGATCTCTCTTTTAGATATTCTGAGATTCAATACATAAAAGACATGTGAGAACAGCGAGGCAGGGCTATGGACATTTTATAGTGGGTTTGTTTTCTCCCTACCAAATTGTATAAGACCTCGACCTTTGTATCACACATTTAAATATTATTTATCCAAATGCTATCTTTGTGACACATTTAAATATTATTTACTCAAAATGCTATCTTTGTGACACAGATTTAAATATTATTTACCCAAAAGCCACCTTTGTGCCCCACATGAGATGAAAAAGCATTAAGAGTGTGTTTGGATAAAGAATTTTAATTGGGGAAAGTAATTTATTGGAAAATTTAAAATTCTTCAATTTAAAATTTACTGTTTGGATATTTTTATATGAGAAATTTAAATTTTTGGAATTTTAAAACAGAATTTTAAACAACTAAAAATGTGAAATTTGAATTTCTCTCTAAAAGGTGAGAAATTAAAATTCTCTTCTTTTTTAGAAGCTCTAATTGCACAACTTTTTGCTCCGTCTCAATCACCGAAATACTTCGACGACCTCTGCTAATCTCATGATACCACCCACCTGACAGTGCTTCACTTAATCACGTGCCAAAACCAGGTGGGTTTGACATTATAGCTGCTATTTTTTTTTTGTGAATGAGGTTCAAAATTTTTAAAATAAAGAAATTCAATTTCTTTATTCAAATACAAAATTTTAAAAATAAAAAAATTTTAATTGATACATTTTAATTTCTCTAAATTTTAAATTTCCTGAAATTTTAAAATACTCCATCCAAACATACTCAAAGTTTTTTTAACAAAACTTTACATTCAGGTAGGAGCCCATAATTATGTGACAGCCACGCTGCATTTAAAATTGATTGCGATGTGAAGTTACAAAGAGCCAAGATATATAATTGTATTTTAGTTTTTCTAATTTTGATTTAAGTTTTTTCGACTAAATCAAATTTCTTTGTTTAAAAATTAAACAAATTAAACTCTGTCACATATTTTTTTTTTACATAAAGATCTTAAATTGATGATTATAAAATAGTTTTAAAAGTTTCAAACTCAACAAATTCGTAAAACTTAAATAATTATATAAAACGCGTGATTAAAATTTGAAGATAAAAAAATTAGTTTTTTAAAACTAAAATTCAATATTTAATTATTAAATTTTTAGTCGAGTAAAATTTTCGACAACTTAACCTTCGAGTAAAATAAAATCAATCATCAGATTAAATTTTCTTAATTTTAGAAACAATTTTTTAAATGATAAACTAAAAAAAGTTGACATATTAAAATTACATAATAAGGGAAAAGTTAATCCTGATAATTTTGTTGTAACGACAAAAATATATTTCACATTAAAATAAATGAGATTAGTAACTATGCACAGTAAAAAATTCAATCACAAATATTTTTTAAAATAATTATTCTAAACTATTAGTATCCGTTTAGTAGAGTAAACACTAAACATAAATGAAAAATAAATAAATTAAGATGAAAATTTAGAATTAAAGTATATAATAAAAATATAAATCACATATCATGTTTATTTTTTTAATTTTCATGTTCTTTATCTTCAAACGAACATGATGATCTAATTGCATAACATTTTCTTTTTCTGTAAATAAATAAGAAAAAAGAAAAAAACATTGAAGCTTAAACCCACACCAAAAACTCTTTGAACTCTGCAGCATCTACCTGATCAGTTGTTAATCTTCTTCGGTGGAAAAGAAAAGATGTCTCTGCGTGTGGCGGCGGGAAGTTTGCTAAAAAAACTTCGCTTTCCGTCTTCCCATGTCTTTGCTGCCTCTACAGCAACCACAAATGCATTTTCCGGTACGCAAAACCATTCAAGTTTGATGACACCCTTTACATTCATTCTCTTATTACTTGTCTCTTCTGGGTTTTGTTTGTTTTAAACTCTTATGGTGATTAGGGTCATACCTTTTTATTTTTGAATTTTAGATGATGGGTTGTGTATAAATGAGTGGCATATTCCATACAAGATTATGGTTGTGAAAGTTTCACTCTTATTATATACCATGATGGTGTTAATTGCCAGGATAGATAAAAATTGGAACTTTGGTGCATAACATTGCATCTTTACTTTATACTGCTTCCAAAAAGGAGTTCCCTTATTTAGTGTCCATTCTGAGTTTGGTGTTTATTGGAATTGAAAATGAACAGAAAAACTGTTACTCCAGATTTCCCACAAAGCCCCTTACCCTTACCCACTTCTTAATTTTAAGGAAAGGAACTGTTTTTTCTTCTTTCCTTTTGACATTGAAATTGAAAATTTACATATTTACAGGTTTTGCACCCATCATTGTTGACTTTTGCTGCATAGGTAGATTTATGGTTGATTAATTTGTTAATGGACAATGATTTTGTGATCCTGCAAGGAAGATGATATTTGCCTATCCTTACTTTCTTGTTGTTTTTATGTTATTCCAGGTAAACTCAAACTTTTCCGTTGGTATCAAACTGGTGCACATGGTTGGAGGATAGATCTCAGGGATCCTTGTCTATGGATTCTTATATCTGGACATGTAGGTATGTTTTTTTTACATCTCTTGAGCAATGTTTTCTAACAACTAACATATAAAACTGTTATATTGTCATTTAAACATTTTCAAATTATAATGATGCTGTATCTGTAATTCTGTGATAATTATTCCATGTTTTATTCATATCTTTTGCAGCAATTATTTTTTTTTTTTGGAGAGAGCTCTTCCATTTGATAGGTAGATATTAAAGTTGAATCCTTTTCATTTTTAAATGAGGGTTAAGGGGAAAGTTTCTGATATTTTTAAATGTTAATTCCTTAATCTTGTTTTTCTTTTTCTTTCTCTAGCTTCTATTTCACATGGTTATAGAACAATGCAGCAGAAGTCTTAATCAGCTTCCTTTCCTATATTGTTAAACAGTTAAAAAGAAAACTGGTTCACCCAAAACCAAAAGGTTAGCTTTCTAGGTGCAGGCCCAAAGATTGGTTTCATCTCTAAGACGCTCCGCATTAAAGGCTTCAAGATTGAAGCATGGATAAAGCATGCACTCACTCCTATGTTAACATTTGATTTAATTAAGATAGTAAGGACTGTGACGATTGAAATCCTCTGACAACTTTTTGATACTGTGTAAAGGAAACAATTCACCCAAAACTTTTAAGATGTTAAAGCATGGAGAGGATGGTTTTTGATGTTTGAGTAAACAACTTAAGTGCTTATTTAATAGAAGTTTATCATGTGAGCTTATTTTGATAAGCTTCACCACGAAGCCTAATGAAAAGCTAATGATATAATGTTGGAATGAAGCTAATGTGAAATGTCTTGAACCAAAAGTACTTCAAGAGCTTAAACTATTAGGTGAAAACACAAATGAATTTGTATTAACATTCTAATGTGCATGCCGCCTTACTTGAGCCTTTGGGCTTACAATGCTTAGACCCACCTACCTTGTATTGAAGTTCAACTTTTTATTAGAGGAATTGGTGCAACAAGGATTGAACTCTTGATTACTTGGTCATAGATTTTCTGATACCTTGTTTTGAGCCAATTATCCCCAAAGCTTAAGTGGTTAAGTGAAGACACGTGAGGGATGGTATTTTGACATCTCTAAGACTCCAACAATAAATTTTAAGGGCATGATCTACTTGATATGAAATTTAAATCATTTAACCTGATGAATATTTGTTGAGAATTTTATCCCATGGAAAACTATTTAATATTGTAGCACCCATTATCAACATTGAAAGTTATGAACATTATTCTCGTATAATTTAAATCGACTAATCTGATTTTTGTGCAGCAATGACCTTAGGAATTAGTGCCAGCACTGTATTTGCAGAAGATGCAACAACTGAAGCATCTTCTGATAATGACCCAGGGGGTGACTTAATCGGATTAAGAAAAATTGAGGATGAATCTGTAGTATCAAACATACATACAGCAAAATGGAGAGTCTTTACAGATAAAGCGAGACTATTTTTTCTTGAGGCATGCTATTTCTTCCTTTTTCTTTGTTATTAAGTTCTATTGTACACCTCACATAGTGGGAAAAGATTGTTGTTGTTGGCTATTTATTTATGCATTTTCTGCCAGGGAAAACTAGATGAAGCTGAAAAACTCTTCCTTTCTGCTATAGAAGAAGCTAAAGAAGGTTTTGGCGAGAAAGACCCGCATGTTGCTTCTGCATGCAACAATCTGGTTATTTTACTTGCAGTTGATGATTGTTTCTTAATTTTTATTTTATTTTTGATAAGATTGTTTCATTCTTAATTTATTATATTTTTGATAAAGGAGTTTTGTAGGAGAGAAAAAGGTATGAATACAACTAGGGGAGGACAAGGTTACCTCCTACTTAAAAAAACTAAAAGAAAAGAGATAAGTAGTCTTATTATTTATGTATGCAATAAATCTTTCCAAGCTCACTGCATATCAGACGGCATACTCTCCATGAAAGCAATCATCAGTGCACCTCATAAAGGCTGAAATTGAAAACATAATCTTCTAATTCTTGGAAACACTCCTTGAGTCTGTTCCTTTCTCTTCTTTTTCAAAATGTATTTTTAGTCTTCTAGTTCTTTGAAGTTTGTTGGAGAACTCACATTGATTAGTGATATAACCAAAATAGTATATTTTAGTGAGGGGCAACCCTTATCTCACGTGCTAGCTTTTGGGGTTGAGTAAGACTCAAATCCAAATTCTAAAACGGTTCAAAGTCTATTATAGCAATTGTTGTTTGGCCTGAGGGTCACTCATTGTTGAACCCTTGACAAATGTCCAGTCGCGTAACTTCACGCTTGGTTCCAGTCCTTGGTGTGATATGTGTGTTGAAGATCTCACATCGACTAGTGATATAGCCAAAACAGTGTATATAAATGGGGGGCAACCCTCACTTTTTGAGCTAGCTTATTGCAATGTTAATTGTCTTGTTTTCTTTTTTGTAAAGAAGTCCAATTGGTTGATTATTCATTGAATGATCCTTTGTTGTTTAGGCTAGTTGAGAAAGTAAATGACGCTGATAATGCACAACTCATTTATATTATTATTATTTCAGGCAGAATTGTACAGGGTCAAAAAGGCATTTGACAATGCAGAACCCTTGTATTTGGAAGCTATCAACATATTAGAGGAATCTTTTGGTCCTGATGATGTACGGTAGGGTGCAATTAATGTGCTACCATCATAAATAATGCTTCATCTACTTTCAATTGTATAAATTGAAGATCATTACTAGGAACCAAAAATCTGTACACAGTAAATGAATAGAAATGAGATGATATAGACCTTGCATCAATCAGGTATAGTGCCCATAAAGTAAAGGAACATAAATAATGATCTAGGGCTTGAATGGACTTGGGTCTTGGAAAGATAAAATTCTGAAAAAGGAGGAACAAAAAGAGATAAGAAATGTACAAGAAAGTTTCATCTTAATCTCTTTGTATCAAATAAATGAAAACACCGCATTAAGCTTTGTGGAAATAGGAAACTCATCAAGATTTTGTCTGTCTGCTGTAAAGATCAGCTTGCTAACAACAATGGCAACAACAAAGCCTTATCCCACTAAGTGAGGTTGGATACATGAATCACACGGCTAATGATCAGCTTGCTGACGTTTTCACAAAATCTTTGTGGGAACCTAGCATAATGTATATATCTGAAATTGAATGCATATGATATGATATATATGCTCTAGCTTGAGAGGGTGTGTTGAGATATTTGGTATAATTAGGGAACATCAGGCAAGTACCTCTTTCCGTTATTTCTCTAGATATATTGATTCTAATTCCTAAATTTATTGGATTGGTTCTCTCAACCTTTCATGTAAATATGGTATTGTTATCATTGAATAAACGCAACATTCTTTATTCTGAATTAAAGTAGGGACTAAAACCAAAATTGAGGTAAATTTAGGGTAAAAAATGTATTTAAACTATATATGTGTGTGTGTACCCTTTAGTATGATGAATTTCATTGGGCCTGATGGCTTCAATTTGAATCTTTGATCTTGCAGGGTTGGGGTTGCTGTTCACAACCTTGGGCAGTTCTACCTTGGACAGCGGAAGTTGGAAGAAGCTCGTGTTAGCTATGAGGTAATTTGTTGAATTCAACTATCTTGGTCTTGGTGATGTGTTTTTTGCCCCATTATTGCATTGATAAGAAGATAATTTTATTCAACAGTTGTAATTAATCCCCGCCAACTGTACCCTACTCATATAACTGTTGTACTTTCAACTTCAGCAATTAAATCCGACAAATTACCCCATTTTCAGGGACACTTTTTAATCTTGTGCTGTGGGGCATTACATTCTTGAGGAAAACCCCATTGCTATTACCAACCATGCAATGTTTTCTACACCAAATTGACAAAATCTAAGCCTCACTGTTTCTTGGGCCCACAACAAACTCCACAACTGAACACATGGTCTCTTCTCTTATCTCCTACTTGTGGCTAAAGAGAATCTCTTAATGAAGACAAAAGTTAGATAAAAGCCTTTAATAAGTTGGATAAAAACCCTTAATAAGTATTAAGTTCTATAAGAAAAGGTCCTGAAAAAGGGTTAAATGATAACCTAAAGAAATGAAAGCACTCTTCCAATTTTCTAAACAGTTGAGAATCTTTTGAATGTGGATACTTAGACCATTTACTCATTCTATTTTTGCATTATTATGTAATGGAACCAAATTTCATCATTTTTGGATCCTGAATGTTGGTATTTTTGTTTGTTCATTTTCGGTTATTCCTCTTTTCCTCTCTCACATGTAATCTGTTTGTGACACTGACATGTTTTATATTGTAGTTAGTCTTATTCCTTTATGTTCTTTCAGTTCTAGTGACCACTTTTCTCCTTTTATTTTTTGTTTTTTGACAGCGTGCTTTGAAGGTATGGGTCTATTATTATCAGGGAGAGACAATTATTTTCCTCTATCACTTCGTATTTCATTGTTATTTCTTGATGTTATTTCTATGGTTGATGATTGAGGCTGTATGTTGTCTTGATTTTTAGTATGTGATAATGACTATTAATTCAGATAAAAAGGCGTGTTCTGGGGTATGGCCATTCAGAATGTTCAGATACAATGTATCATCTAGGAGTGGTAATTACTTGTCCTTTTACACTACTATTTTTTATTCTTGTTTGTTCTGTTTGTTAAAGTAGTCTAATATGTCAGAATTAAAAACGAAGGAGCATGATGCATCAGAGTCACTCACTAGTCACTACTATTTTCACATAACTTAAGTCTTAGACATGCTACCACATCTGTTTCCCCCCAAAAATGATTGAAAATGTGAATGGGAGATCGTTTATTTGTTTTAGAATGTAGGGGAGAAGAGACATACAACTTTGTTTTAGATATTCTTAGTACCCCCTCTTTCATAAAGTTATGGGGGTACTTTTGTGCCTTAAGCTTCACAAACATATATTTTTAGGTTTGCTTTTCCTTATTTTGACATAACAGAGTATTTCTATTCTTTTCTCTGATTTCTACTTTGTGTTATTTGAATAGTTTCTTTTACATATATTTTCAGTCTATGCTGGGAAGTAATGCTCCATAATAACTTGGTAGTCATTAAAGAATCAAAGATATAAAAGGATGACTTATGCAATTTCTCTGGGATAGAATAATATTCTTGCTTCTTTTAGGTTTTATGCTTACTAGGGGGTTCAGTCAGAATGTAATTGTTCATTGGTTACTTATTTTTCTCTTTGATGCTTTTCCGAAGTTGGAATTTTTGCTCAAATGAGGATTTTATTCTACAACAATTGTGTTCAGGTACTGTATCTTCAAGGAAAAGAAAGGGATGCTGAGGCCCTTATTAAGGACTCTATAAGGATGCTAGAGGTATGTGAACCTTCTTTTTGTAACTTAAATTTCCCCCCACAGTGGGGTTGGTAATTATTATTACTGTTATTGTTGTTATTATTGTGCTTAAGCTAATTTGTTTACGCATGTAGGAAGGTGGTGAAGGAGAGTCTTTTGTATGCATTAGAAGACTACGATACCTTTCACAGGTGGCCTTTTAATCCTTTTTCCTCCCAATTCTTTGTTGATAAATAATCTATGATTGGATAACAACATAAAAAACCTTTATACTTAATCTTAATAGAAACTTATGCTATCTCATGGGAGTCGAGAGTTTGGGTCAGTTATAATATTTATTGGTAGAAAGTTGGAGCAATCATTTATTATCAGAACATGTGTAATAATAACTGTCATTAGCAGTTATGTATTATTATAATATGTTCAATAGTAATTACTGTGTTGATAGTTTAGGGCAGAAAGTTAGGAGCAGGTGCATATTATTAAAATTTGTGTTATTGTGTAAATAGATTGATACATGTGTTTCTCTTGTAAGTTGGACAGAGAACTAATCTTTGTAAGTGGACATCAAATACTGCTGTATTCTAAGGAATTTTTTATGATGACAGCTTTGGTGCAAATAGAATAATACTGTTCATTTAGTGTTTTATCATTATCTATAGGTGGAGAAAGGGCACCTAAAACCTATGTCACACAATCCAAGTATACTTGAGTGGTAAAATAGTGTTACATATAAGTGTTCAGACGCAAAACTAGATATTACAACATCAACATCAACAACACTTTTAACCCAAGCTAATTGGGGTCGGTGTATCATAAGATAAAAGAAAAGAAGAGGGAAAGACGGAGGGGGGAGATGAAGAGGAAAATGACTAAAAAGAGACCATCTAGAACATAGTGATAACAACGGGTATAACCCTCCACCAAGCTTATAGCTTTTCTCCATTCCGTCCTAAGACACACCGTCTGTCAATTTATATCCACTCCATTAAGTTTTGTTTAACTAACTTTCTCCAGGTAAGTTTCGGTCTACCTCTACCTTTCTTTGTGTCGAGCTCTTGGTAACAAACTTTTGTTCTTACAGGAGTATCGAGCGGTCGACTTATTACGTGTCCAAAACACCTTAATCTATGTTCTCTCATCTTTTCACAAAACTAGATATTAGATAAATAAAAATTATTCTCCACCTGAAAATTTTAACATTGGGAAGAGTTGGTTCTTGACATTGTATTTGGATTTTTTTAACCAATTGGTAAAGAGTTTGACATTCATTGCATTCTTCATAATTTAATTATGAATTCCAGCTTAAGCTAAAATGAGTTTGTGCGTTGTCCACCCTCAAAGTGGGTCTGTTCCAAAGTTTCTGTTTATTACTTTTTCATCCTAACTTTCTTAATTATATGAAGTTATTGCTATATTCTTTTAGATATATATGAAGTCACATCGAGTTGCTGAAGCTGAAATGGTCCAGAGAAAGATCCTGCATGTTATGGAATTGTCAAAGGTTCTTTTTGTTAACTTCTTTGTGTTTTGCTTTGAATTGGCTTTCTTGTTAACCGTGATGCATGCATGTTTTATACATTTATAAATACTGGGTAAGTGGATTTTATTTTTATTTTTTAAAGAAAAGTGGTTAATTGAAAGAAACTTCTGCTTAATGAAATTATCCTTACTTGTCAAATACAATTTGTCTAAGTTGATTTGGTTTCTTCATTTGGGTGAATTAGTGGTTTCATCTTATATGCTACTTTTTCTGCCACGTTTAGTGTCGTGCCATTGTCATGGTTTAGGGATATCGTTATGGCCGAGGCAAGTTGGTTTCTTTTCCTGTTTCTTATTGTCACTGCATTGATGCATTGAGCAGGCCCATAGATAGGGTGGTTGAGCACTATTATTTTCTGTTCTTAAGTTTAGTTGTGATAGGATGCTGTTTCTACTCTTGCTTAATAACTATTGAAGCCTTTTAAGTTATTCTTATGTAGATTGACATTTTTGTTATTAGCATATTTAATTTGTTTGATCAAATAACAGTACGGTGATAATAGATAATTGGGCTGTAATTTTTGAACAAGTTAGGAGAGTTCTATTTCTTACAAAACAATCATGATTTCATAATTCATAAAACTATTATTATTACTTGACAATTGTGGAAAGTAGTATGACTGGCACTAATGACAGATTGATATTTTATGATGTTCCTTGGCAGGCATTTTTTAATCTTCCTTTTCCATTCGCTACTTTCTGTTTAAATTAGTTGTGTTGATCTTACTCAATGAAATTATAAAATGTTGCAAGAACAGTTATGTCACAAATCTGTTGTCATCGTCAAAAATATGATGCATTTGGTGTAATACAGGGATGGCATTCCATGGACACTGTTATTGCAGCTGAATCTTTGGCTCTGACCCTGCAAGCATCTGGCAATACAAAAGATTCAAAAGAGCTTCTTGAAAGGTTATTACAATACTTGAAACCTGGGAAATTAATTTTTATATTATTTTCGCTTCATTTAATTTTTTTTCCTTGCAGATGTCTTAATGTCCGGAAGGACTTACTTCCTGGTGACCATATTCAGGTATGTTCTTTGACAGGGATTTTGGTAGTTCCAAATTGCAATTCTTTTTAAATTTCAAATCCCATATTGAATGCAAAGCTGATATTTTCTTTATCCATGGTCAGATAGGTGCAAACTTACTTCATATAGCTAGAGTGGCAATGCTTGATTGCAGTCAACATAAAAAGTTGGATGTTTCTAGAGCTAAAGCTGAGCTTGATATGGCAAAGAATCATTTGTATAATTCCATAAGGTTCGGATTAGTTTGGCATGCATGTCTCTTTCACAACTACTTCTGAATATCAGAACTCAATAATTTGTCATGTTTGTTTCTTTTTTCAGTGGAAATTATTCCTTCTTATTAGAATGCAGTTTTTATCAGAGTTATTTCTCTGTCCATGACTTGTGGACAGGTGGAATTTGATGTCATACATACAATTGCTCAATCTTATCATGTACAGCAGTTAGATTGGGTTGGTTCACTTAAGGAAAGGATAAAAAACATACTTGCTTAGTTCTGAAATAGATTTATTTTATTATTCCTTTTTTAACATGATTCATATTAATGAATGTGAAGGAACATTCAACTAATAGACCATGCAGATAAATAAAATACCTCATTTGAAAGGGAGAAAACTGGTAGAACAATCAACTACCGCAATGAGAGCCATTATGCTTGCAACCTCCTTGGACCTGCTTCGGTTAATTTTTGGCTGAAACTTATTGTGCTGTATCCTGATGATCCTTATTAAATTATATTTGCTGAACAAAACTTTTGTGCTTTAGTTTCCTCCCAATATTAAAGGACTACACAAGTAACTTCCCCATTAAGAATTGGATTGTTCTTATATTTAATTTTTAATTTTAAACATCAGTATAATTCGATCTATCATATTTGGTTTAAGGTCTAGGCCTTTGCTTGGCTTGCCCAGCAATTACTAGCCATCTCCTGAAAGTTCATGAACATCTTATAAGTCTGTAGAATAAATCACATTTATGATAGGCCATTTCTTGTTCCATCTCAGGATTTCACGTCAATGTTTAGAGAAGGTATTGAAACAAAAGGACAAGTTAAAGAAATTCAGTAAGCCTGGAGATTCTAGAGAGGAAGGCCAAGTAGCACTGGCCATATTGGTCAGTCCCCCCCCCCC
>PYAF01001935.1:0-12051 GCA_007407185.1 Glycine tomentella
AACAGCAAAAGGGAATAAGCTTAATCTCACTGCATCATCTGAGACCCCTTGGTGTCTAATAGTATCACAGATTCTGAGAAATCTGTCAATGAAGTCATGTGGGTCTTCAAAGTCCTCTCCTCCAAATTGACTGCGTTCCACCAATGCTATCAATGAAGGGTTGATATCAAAGTGATTAGCTTGTATTGGTGGCCTCACAGTACTGGAGTTAGGTCTTATGAACATAGGAGCCAGAATATCCTCCATTAGTTCATCTTCCGGTCTCCGTCTCGGCTGATTAGGTTGTTCTTCAGCCATCTCTTCTTCAGACTCTAATTCAGGAAGTGAATCAAAGTCAAATTTTTCAGCTTCTCTCCTTCTTTGTCTAGCTAGTCTCCTTCGGATTGTTCTTTCTATTTCTGGGTCAAATTGTACATCCTCAGAACTAACTGAACCTCGCATAAAACTTAGAGAAGCGATTAGTAACAAAAATTCCAATCACAAGATGAAAATTACTGTAAAATCCGTTAACCAATCCCCGGCAACAGCGCCAAAAACTTGTTGCAAAAACCGCACAATACGGCAAGTGCACCGATCGTTCCAAGTAATAAAATAGGTAAGTGAGTATCGTTCTCCACAGGGATTGGGGTGATGTTCACAGTAATGAAGAATCAATGTGATTGAAAGTAAAGAAAACAGAAAATGTTGAAAAGAATTGTTGTGCATTGAATTGGTTGTTTGAGTGCAAAAACAGAAATTAAAGAAAACAGTAAATCAAATTGAGAAGTTATCAATGGACGAATAATTGTGGTCAGGCGTAATCCCCTCTGATTTCTCCTCTTTCACTTGACTGGTTTATTAGTTTAATTTACACAAATGATAAATCTCTCCTAAATTCGTAAATCCTAGATAACTAGCGATTTAGCCTTTAATCCAATCGAGAATCCTAATCCCTTAGCGATTCTGTCAAACTAAGCATTTAGAGAATATATCATATGGGTTTCTTGTTATAATTGTTCAGAGAATAAGTCTTTTCTAAATTAGTTAATCCCTAATCCCTTAGTGAATTAACCCTTTAACCTGAATCGAAAACCTAATTCCTTAGTGAAATCTATCAGTTTAAGCTATTAAAAGAACATATTATAAATTCTGCAGTCACGCATCCCTATTCTTAGGTGATGAACAACTGTTATTCTAAACTAAACAGGTCAAAAATTAAAATCCCAACGTCCCCATTGCGAATCCTAATTCTAGATACTTAATCAGAGTGATCAGTTCCAAATAAGAATAGAAAATAAGTGCAGATTAGAATAAAACAATCAAATTATTATTCAATACCAGTCAAATTACAGAGGAGTCTACATCAGTTCATGGCCTTCCCACAATACAAGATTTAGCCTGCCATAGGCCTCAAGAACATCAGAGCTGTTGAATAATTCATGACTGTGCTGAAACCCTAGTCTTGATTCTTGAATTCCAGAGGTTTAGAAAGATGGAATATGGTTTTTAGATGAATAATGGATGAGAAAAAGGTGATTTTCAGTCCTCAGAGGCCTTATATTTATAGGATAATTTAATTAAGGTAACAAAGCTTATTTCTGTGCTAAAATTCGAAACAAATAAGTATAAAACAGGCAACTGGATCTCTCTAGCGCGACCCGCGCGCGATTCCACACTAACCGCATGGAACTTTCGAATCAATGGCGCTTATCGCGCGGTACTCCACGCTAACCGCGTGGAGTCTTCAAGCTGAATGGGTTGAAACTGGAATTCTTGGCTCTGATGGCACGGCTCTGGCGCCATCTGCGCGGTGGCTTTGAATGCCTAGCGCTGATCGCGTGGTAATGGCGCGAATGGCGCGAGTTGTTCGAGCTAACAGGTTGGCCTTCCTTGATCTGGCGCTATTGGCGCGGAGTCCGGCGCGACTAGCGCGGCTTGTTCGAGTCTGAGGTCTGTTAATTTACAAGTGGCACTACCCGTGCGGGATCTGGCGAGATCCGCGCGGGACCTTGAACTCAGTTTTCTTCTTTCTTGGCCTTGATTCTCCTCTTTTAAGCCTGAAACTGTTCAAATGGTAATGAATTGAATTAAAAACAAATAAATTGATAAACTAACTATTTTTATTCTATTTTCCTAATTATTTAATTAAATTATAACCTAAAACTAAGATGTGTTTGCAACACATCACAACCCACACTGGCTTAATCAATTACCAAGGGATGTAATCGATCATCTTTCATAAACATCATTTGTACATAGGTCTGGCTTAATCGATTACTGCAGACCGTAATCGATTATTTTACATACACATAGCCATCAAGGAATCGAAAGATCTCTCAAAAATGACAATGGCTGCACTTTTTGGTAAGTCGCTTGAATATGAATTTGAATTGTCTCAACTAACATTTGGTGAAAATGTAGAAAGGAAAAGCAAGGGATTAGCATTGAAATCTGCAGCACCCAAAGTGGAGAAAGATGAAGACTCTAGAGATGAGGAGGAAGATGAAAGCATGAACTTGATTGTGAAGAAATTCAGCAAATTTATGAAGAAGAACAAGGGCAGAAAATTCTAAAAAAAAAACAAGAACAATTCAGCAAACAACAGCACCAGCAATTTCAAGAAATTGGACAACAGCTATACTTGCTTTGAATGTGGCAAACCTGGTCACATTAAATCAGAATGTTCCACTGATTCGTCAAGAAACCATGGTTTTAAAATTTTGTATATGAAGATACTGATTATATGACTGATTCATCTTCCACTGATTCGTCACGATCTGCATCCGGTTATGAGGATGAGCCCATGGATCTAACAGCCTATGTTGTCCCTACCCCATACAAGTGGGGCGCTTTGCGTGGGCGTACTCAGCGCACCCACGTTTCACAAGTTGTGTGGAACAAGGGCACAACTCGAGTATTGAAGACTCGACGTGGTAAGGTGATGGGTGGACCAGATCCCGACGATATACCTGATGTCGTTTGTGATATGTTGCGCGATGCTGGGTTTCTTCATGTCGCACGCATGCGACATATTCAGGTATGCAACTATGAAATGAGTAAAGACTTGTTAATTTCATAAATGTACTTGTTAATTAATTAATAATTTTTTTAGATGGATGTTGGGCTTATTAGTGCTCTGGTTGAACGATGGAGGTCAGAGACTCACACCTTCCACATGACACAGGGAGAGATGACCATCACATTGGAAGACGTAGTTGGTATTTTGGGATTGCCCACGGAGGGCAATGTTGTTACTGGAGTGACGGTAGCCGATTGGGCAACCGTCATTGGGACGTTTTTGGTCACAAAGCTGAGGAGGACACCGAGTTGAGAGGTGGATATTTGCGCCTGTCTTTCTTAGATAGACATTTTACGCATTGGGGTGAGGTGGTTCCCGAATTGGTTCACGTGACGCGGTTTACGAAGGCCCACATTGCACAGCTTATTGGAGCATGGCTGCTAAGCGACCGATCTGGAGGTAGCATGATCGCAGCACGATATATCCCATTGCTTGTTGGGGATTTTGTGGACATCGGTGGATACAGCTGGGGCTCAGCTGTCCTTGCACATTTGTTTAGACAAATGTGCGAGTGTATAGATCCTAGTAGGAGTGACATTGGTGGATGTCATATGCTGCTTCAGGTGTGGGCGTGGCTGAGATTCCCACCCATTGCTCCAGCTATTCCGCTGCCTACTCAGGCGGAGTGGGATTTTGGACACCGGTATGTGTGACTATATTTTGTTTTTGTTAACAATTTTTACAATTAAGTCCTATAGTATACTAATATTAGGTATTTTGAAATTAGGTTTAACTCTTTAGGCCGGTTTAAACCGCACAAGCTGGTCTTGTATAGGATGGCATTGGATTCCCTCACTCGACACAAGGTACATATAGTAGTTTTTAGTAATTTTAAGTTTGCATTTTGGAACATGTTGTTACATAATGATGTGTTATTCTGTTCTGTGCAAGTCGTATGGCAACCATATGCAGACTACGACTTTCTTGGTGCATCTGAGCATCAACGACTGTTGTGGATGACAACTACACCTATTATATGCTTCCACACAGTTGAATATTCCCAGCCGGATAGATGCATGTGCCAATTCAAGAGGGATCAGCCAATCCCACGTGCTCCCAGGAAGCTGAAGGGTGTGCATGACCTTTCACTGCGCGGTAAACGAGAAGACAACTGGGTTCGTAAGCTCAGACCATTTATTATGAGTTGGGAGGTTCGAGACCAGCACATTGACCTTCCCCCTTGCTTCAGGGATTGTTGTTACCACACCATGAATACATGGTTTGGTACAAGGAAAATGGGAAGCGGTTCATCACGAAGCAGGGTGCGAAGATGGGTCATGGTGTAAGTTTTGTTCACATCATTATTTGTCTATTTAAATTAATTATGATAGATGACATACTTGACACTTATGTTTATATATTTTAAATTGTAGGTTGATGGGCTAGAGGCGTTGCACTTCGCAACAACTAGCCCCAATAGGGAGGCCTTCAACTTCGATTGGGCGAATGAGGAGGTCGATCGCCTAATGTCTGTCTTCGCCGAGAGTTGTCATGTGGAGGAGACAAGACCACATGCTCCTGAATCCCAGCTTCAGCAGGACCCACAACTGTCTGTTGCAGTTGGCCGTTGAAGAAAAGAGGGTCTTGGACTAGAGTGTCGACGAAGACCGATGCAACAGGTTCCTGAGCCCATTGTTCGTCCCAGGCCGTGCACCGAGGGTTACTATAGGCCTCCTATTATTGCATCGACATATGGGACACAGCCCGCATATTACGAGGCTGCTGAGCAGGGGGGGCGGGGGGGCATGGACTACGTCGATTTTAGTACTGAAGCCCAAATGCCTCCATCGACCCACTCCCAGACCCATGTCGCATATGTTACTACTGCAATGACATGTGTAGATGTTGGGTTCGGTGCTGGACTCAACGTTGATGCCAACTTGACTAATTCAAACATCAACGACATGCTCTCGAAGATAAATTGTACTTCATCAGGCTATGGAGTTTGGCCACCGCATGTACCATTTGTCACCGAAGCTGGTGACCATCCTATGCCGGTATATGCAGACCAGGGAACTCCATGTCCATCTCCTTATGTCCATTCGTATGAGGCAAGCCCTTCTGATGCAGGTCCGTCGTAGCCAGGCCTGTCTCAGCCGGACCCTTATCAGCCAAGCTCTTCTCAGCCAGCCCTGTCCGAGCCAAGCAGTTCTCAGCGACCCCGAAGACGAAGGCAACCTGATCGTCAGGCGCGTCATTTGCCGTGGCCACCACCGTCTTAGTTTTAGTCGCTATTAGTGTTTTCTATTTTTTATGTTGTTTTGTAATCGATTGTATTTCGTAACTTACACTTGTTTGTAACATTTATGTTAACCATGCTCGGTCTAACTATTATTTAACGACGTTAACCCCGCAAACACTAACAATTAATACGCCGTCAACAACACGCATTCATAACAGACACAACTTAAAATAAAAAAACGAAGGGGAAAACACATTTTTAATTAGAAGGATAATTAAAAACAACATCTTCGGCGCACATGTCTTATTCCATTTGGATTTGTGGTTTGTTAAAAATAGCTAAAATCTCAATTGGACAAAGACGTTTCGAGTAGTTGGATTCTGCTAGCATCTTGAACACGTCTTCATCACTTAGCAACTCTTTTATGTCATACTCGATTATGGTGTCTGAATATTGTGCATGTGCTGGATGACGAAAAAATAATTTTCTTACCACCTGTGACATGTGAATTCCATTACGGGGAACCCCAACAGGCGCAACTTGCTTGATGACAACCTTTAGTGTTTCAATGGTGCATCCAGAAGGAATTTCAAATCGTATTGGGTTTGTTCCAGTAAAGGAATAACCCACAAAACTGGCTCTTCGTGGTATGTTCCAACTTCCGTTGTAATATAGCATTGCATCATGTGTGGGGACGATGGTGGACTGAAGTAGGTTGATTATACCATCGGGTGTTCTGTTTATAGTGCATAATATTTCTATAGGGCCAGCACTCGACATTTGGTCTTTGCACCTTAACATTCTGCAAACATCGTCATCATTTGTGAGTGTGATAGAATGAAAAAAATAGTGCTAACCTGCGTGTAGGGATGGTTGTCGATAGTAGATATTATCAACAAAATGGTCATCAGTTAGTAGAAGGGTGTGGTGCATCCTACTCTTCAGCGTCTGAAACGAACAATCATTAGGAACTCGTATTGGTATTGGAGTAGCACATTGAAAAGAAACACTTGTTTCCTTGTGCTTCGTTGATCCATTTGGAAAAATGAATGCTAATTTGGAGTTACCAATGTTTTGACTGCTGGTTTCTCCTAAGAATTCCATTGTATGCAAAATCAATTTTGCGGGGCGAGGTATGTTGTGTCCTAGCGTCTACCTTATATAGGGGTTAATCGCGCCCAAGTTGGGTGTGTCCAGTCACGCCTAAAGAATTCTTAGGTGTGTTCAGTGACGCCCTAGTTAGGTGTGTTCAACAATGCCCTAGTTAGGTGTGTTCAATCACGCCCTTGTTAGCCGTCTTCAGTCACAACCACTTGTTTATGCGTGTTTAGTAACAACCAATATGTTAGGTGTGCTGAATCACGCCCTAGTTACAGGGTTATCAAGTATTGTTTGCATTTCTGATATAAATTTTTTAAAAAAATTCAATTAACGTCGTACGTGTAACATAAATCATGGTAAATAAAAAATAAGTAACAAATGGAAATTGATGTGCACCACAACCAAAACATTATCGTCATACCTGTAACACAACATTTTTATAAATCAAATACATTTAACATACCA
The DNA here is from genome assembly GCA_007407185.1 of Glycine tomentella. Taxonomy (NCBI): domain Eukaryota; kingdom Viridiplantae; phylum Streptophyta; class Magnoliopsida; order Fabales; family Fabaceae; genus Glycine; species Glycine tomentella. The sequence continues at coordinate 6,807 of PYAF01001935.1, forward strand.
CTTATCAAGCAAACATAAAAACAAAATCATGAAACACCACCCTGAGTAGGACAAGCTCTACGATTATGTCCAACTTGCTTGCACAGACCGCATTTAGGAACTCTCTGAGATGTTTCGACTTCGTCCATCTTGTTATGTATTCTAGTGGACCTTGGATGACCCTTTGCACACAACATTGTGCTGTCAGGTATGATAACTGGATCTTCACTCGGGGGAATAGCAAGTTCATTACCAATTGGCTGCCAAGGTAATGAATAAGCCTCAACCAACTTGGTTACCAGGAACACATCATCCACATATTGCAAAGGATTCTGACGGATATATAAAGCAGCACCTGCGGCGTGGCTACAAGGGTATTTGAAGGCCTTAAACTTCCCACATTGACAAAAATGCTCAGTTAGGTTTACTAAATATGACCTCTCCTAGCCATCGTCCACCTCAAATGATGTTTGCTCAAAGTTATATGTGCGTACATTATGCCCTGTAGCAACGGTCTGATTATGCCTCAAAGCATCAACAACATTTTTACAATGTCGTTGTGAATGCTGAAGCTGTGAAGTAGCCGCCTGACCCCTTCTCACAAAATATTCAACCAAGCAACTATATGTGTGCTTCACCAAAGCAGTGATAGGCATGTTCCTTACTCCCTTGAACACCTTGTTGACTGATTCAGACAAATTTGTTGTCATATGGCCATATCTTCTCCCCTCGACATCATATGCACGACTCCACTTTTCCTTAGGAATGTTGTCAATCCATTCTACAACCTCAGCACTGGTATCACGGAATCGTTCAAACGCTATGTCAAATTCAGGCATACAGGGAGTATAACCTGCACAATTATAATACCATTAACATTAGTTGGGTAACACATTTTTGAATCTTACTAAATTACAAATAATTGTGAACATACCCAAAGTCATGAGGGTCTTCTTCAATCTTGCATTCTTGAATCTTTGATTAAAATTACTGGCAATATGACGAAGGCAAAAAACGTGATACGCAAAAGGTGGGTGCCAACCGGCATGATTCTGTACTGCAGATATAATGCTCCGGTGCCGATCTGAAATGAGGCATATATTTTTCATTTGGGTTACGTGGAAGCGAATGTTAGCAAGGAAATATTCCCAAGCTTCCAACGTCTCCCCCTCAACAATGGCAAATGCCAGTGGCAGGCATTCATTATTCCCATCCTGAGTCGTGGCAATCAGCAATTTTCCTTTATACTTGCCATATAAGTGAGTCCCATCAATTTGAATGATGGGTTTGCAAAATTTAAAAGCCTCGCAACACCGTCTAAAAGTCCAAAACATGCACTGAAACACACGCTTACCTCGTACCAGTCGATGTGCCACATAATAAGCATTGGTTTGAATATCAAAAAAAGAACCTGGTGAAAAACGAAGCATGTAGTTGCACCACCTTGACAAAAATGCATAAGATTCTTCCCAATCTCCATAAATCATTGTCATTGCTCTCTGCTTCGCATACCATGCCTTATAATATGAAACTTTAAATCCATAGCTATTGGTGATCCTCTCCTGAACCAATGCAATTGACACACCCAGTTCCTCCTTAACCATTCCTGAAAATGAAATTGTCACATTGACATTAACAACAAATCTTAACACAAATTAATATTTCTCATATAAAGCAAAAATTTTGAGTTCATACCTACTACAAGTGAAGCAATAATATCAACATCAAGTTGTTTGTGACCCTGCGTTATATGGTCATTCAGGCAACTGTGTTTTCCACCCCATCTTGAAACCACCCACTTCTCACCGTACATTGGTTTATACACCCTAACCTTTCAAGGGCAACCATCGTTGTGAGTGACACACTTCATGGCAAACCTGTCAGGCTTGCTCTCAACCACAAATGCTTCTTGATGCTCCCTCATCAAGTTCCGCTTAACTGCAATTTGTGCCTCCTTTTTGGATGGAAATTCATGTTGAACAAACAAATCGTCCCCTATTTGCCAGGGACCTTGCACTGAACCCGAACCTAAAGCTAAACCGGTAAAAGATTCTTCTTTGCTTGGGTGATTCCAATCATATATGTGAAATGTGGAATTCTGTCCCAAAAAGGAATAATCGCACCGCCGTTAAATACAAAACAGTTGAATAAACATTTGCAAAGTAAAATACAATAATATACAGATGAACAACTATTATATGACTTCATCATTCATTTAAGTCATGTAACATACCTTGAACAGGTTGTTCTGATTGTGTCGGTCCAACATCCGGATGGTACCGCATTTCAGACGACCCCACGTCAGTATGTTGTTGGAATGCAATCGCATGAACACCAGAATTTTCATCATTATCGGACGCACTGGCATTCTCCTGAAGAAGACAATCCTCGATATTCTCATCATCGTCATCCATAACCCAAGTTGGGTCATGTGAATCTTCCTTTGACATGTTTGCACCTGCAGCACCATATGATGATGCAATATGTGCAGAATTACAAGCGACTGACCTTGTGGGTAAAACAACATCCTCTACTGCGGTATAATCCACATACAACTCTAAAAAATTCTTCCTTGCCTGATTCAAAAATTCTTCAATCACCATTTCCAATTCTTCATCATCCTGTATTGGAAACCCCATGTATTGTTCATGCTGCCATATTCTTGTCGTCAGCAAAGTGATATAAGTCTTCTCATCTAGATCTAATTTTGGATGTATCTTCTCATGCAAATCACCCAATGTTGCTTTTCGGTTGATATGTGTCATCCTTTTCTCCCCTTCAAAGACAACATATCTTTGCCCTTCAATTCTCCTTCCATTGAAAAATAACACAAGACGAACACACTCCGCATCACTTGAACTCATTTCCTGCCCTCAACAAAAACAACAACTTCAAATTTTAAGAAACAATAAAAGAAACTGAAGAACCTAAACCCTAATACACACGCCTGAAGCACACAAACACCTAAAACCCTAAATTATGAAACTTAAACACTAAACCCTTGCCCCTATACCAAAAGCCATAACACAAGCACCATAAACCCGACACTACCAAAAAAAAGACTTAAATTATATACCATACCACCTAAACCCTAAACAAAACAACCTAAACCATTATTCAAAACCCCCTAAACCCTAAGCCATATCCACACACCCTAAACCCTAACCCACATATCCACACACCCTAAACCCTAACCCATATATCCACGCACCCTAAACCCTAAACCATATATTCGCACACCCTAAACCCTAACCCACATATCCACACACCCTAAACCCTAACCCATATATCTGCACACCCTAAACCCTAAAACTAAACCGAAATCCATAAACCCTACCTCTTTAACCCAAACCCTAAACCGTAAACACTACACATTAAACCAACATACACACTAACAATTTCCTATGAACCTAACATCTATGTCGCTAACAAGTTCATAAGGTCCTAACAATTTTCTAAATAAAAAATATAACAGATTAAATAATATGCAAAATTGTTTAATAAACAACTTACTTCTTTGCAGGGCTTCGCTTCAAAAAATATCCAATCCCAAGCTCTAGATACAACGCAGAACAATTTTTACACAGAACGTCAAATGGTAGGCATGTTCCTTGTGTGAAATTTTGGGGCTATATATAGGGAAAATGGACCCAAACACGCCTAGCTTGGGCGTGTTTGGGTACACCAGATTCCCAATTTGTTTGGCCATTGCACCATTTGCCTAATTGTTTAATTAATTTGTATTATTTTTAATTTTTTGCCACATATATGTACATATGTGTTTAATTATGTAATTGTAATATGCGTATGATAATTGTATTATTGCGAAAAATTTACCATCATTTTCATAATCAATGAGTTTTTATTAAAATTTAGATTTGCACATTAAGAGTTAGTGATATCGTAGCGACGAGACGGGTCGTTAAATCTCCACCTCATTTTCCTCCTTCCATCTCTTTCTAATACCCTAATCCTCCATTGTTGTAAGCTTCTCATGGAAATGAGGAGCTAAAACCCCATTGTTGGGAGTTCACCAACCGAACACTTTGATGTAAAGATTCTATTTATCTGTTCAGTGTTATTTGCGCATCATTGTTGCTTTTTTGAGCTTTATTCATGCTAGTGGTTTGATTGCCCATTTGTATGCTTTGTTTAGGTTTTAATGCATTGAAAAATGGTTAAATTTCTTAGAACTGAAAAATGCTTCTAAATAACATCATGTCTAGGGATAAAATGATTTTGTTTAGCCTAGGTTACGTTATCATCTCTAATCGTAATGCAAATCGATTAATGTAACTCTTGAGGGATTAAGGACGAACTTAAGTGATTTAGGTCTAGCACTTGGGGGAATCAAGGTTAGATTATTTTAGTAGATGAAGGTGACCGTATTTAATGTTGAATAGAAAAAAAAAACCTTTTATGTTGCATCAAAGTTAGTTCCAGTTAACGAACTCCCATCACCTGTCATATCATATTTCCTCCGTCCACATCATTCTGAGTGTTTGTGTCTCTTTCCTTGTAGTTACTACGCTTTTAATTTACATTAAGTATAGTTTAATCTTATGCCAATCATTTATCAATTGAATCCATTCATTAATTACTTACCAACAAATGTAACACCCCAAAATTTTGGGAATTACAGTCAATTACTAGAGTAAAATGTTAATGGGAGGCAGTAGAAAAATTTAGGGCAAAATGACAAAAACACCCCTGGACATTTTAGAAATGACCAAAATACCCCTAGGTATTTTATCAAGATATTTTAAGGAGAAAATCTTATAAATACCCTTGGATGTCCAAGAATAACTTTAGGGCGACAATTACAGAGATACTTTGAATATTTTTTAGAAATGATGATTATACCCCTAGGGTAAGTGGTAAAATTACCAAAATACCCTTTAGGTAAAAAATGATCAAGATGACTTGAGAAATTTGTGGGAACCTCAGTATTGGATAAAATGCTTTTAGATAACAAATTATCAACATGGTTGGTGGCAGAGAACCATAAATTGTAATTTCTAGGAATTTTGAAAGATATTTTGAAAAGAGCTTAATCTAGACTACTTTGAGTATCAGAGAATTATAAGAAAAAGGATGGACATAATCTATGGAGTTTTCTCTTAATTATGGGAGGAATAGGTTTCCTAAACAAGTTAGTTTAAGTAATTTTAATAATTAAAGGTAATATGGACCAATAAGAAATTAGAATTTAGCTATAATGGATAATAAAAGGAAAATTTGTTGATTTGGTTATCTAAGATCAAGC
>PYAF01001935.1:12151-26650 GCA_007407185.1 Glycine tomentella
GAATAGGTTTCCTAAACAAGTTAGTTTAAGTAATTTTAATAATTAAAGGTAATATGGACCAATAAGAAATTAGAATTTAGCTATAATGGATAATAAAAGGAAAATTTGTTGATTTGGTTATCTAAGATCAAGCTTTGGCCGTATGATACAAGATCAATGGAGAAAAACTTTAAGAAACTTCAAGAATGGACACATGGATTTTTAAAACGCTTGGAAACTTGCCATTGGTCCACTTGTATGGTGAAAATTTAATTTAAGTAGATTTTTATCTTGTTTCCTGAGGAAGAACACGTGGGCAGTTATAAGCATTATTTCAAAAATCCCAACGGTCAAAAGTTAGATATGTGGGATAGGAGTATACCTTTAAAATTTTAAGGAAATCCAACGGTTAACAAATTCAGAATTAATATTGTACTGAAATGGGTTTTGGAATAAAGAAAAGCACAAGACTTCTCTAAGTTTTGGCTATTCCACGTAAAAGAAGGGAAAATTAGTGAAGATTTCCCTAGAAGCTAGCCATCCCACGTGTATAAAACTAGAGGAGATGAGAATTGTTGAGAAGTCTCAAGAAGCTAGACACTTGGAAGGTAAGGATTCAATAGCCAATAAAAAGTAAGCAAATGGAAAGATAAGGTAATTAAGGTTTTAAAAGATATTTTGCACTTCCAAAGAGTAGAAATGCAAATTGAGAAGGCTAGACCAAGGCTGGCTACGTGAGATTGAAAAATAATGAAAGAGGTTTCAAGAAGAGGCCACTTGTAAGAAGGAAAAAGATTAGCCAATCAAATGGAACCTAGTGGAAAGTAGTAATGATAACTTAGGAAGATTTTTTTGTAACAAAGCTAGCCATTCCAACGTAGAAGCAATTGAGAATTGCTCTCCAAGCTTTAGTATCCCACGTAAAAATAAAGAAGGAAGGGAGAAGAATGTAGAAACAAGCCACTTGTAAGGTTAAGAATGACTAGCCAATGAGAGCAAACCAAGTAGAAAGCTAGCCCTGGATATTTTCAAGCTTAATCACCTTATAAAACAAGGTGTAGGAACCGAAATTGGGCTGTCCTTAAGGGAGATCAGCCGTGCAAAAACCATTCCAAAAGCCTTTCCATTTTATCTCTTTTAATTCACCTTTTTACCTAGAACACAAAACAAAAGCCTAACCCTTGGAAGTTCACGTGAAGCACTAGCAATCCTAGGAGCAAGGATTATTCAATTTCAAAAGAGGAAAGTTGTCCAAAAGCTTAAGGAAAACAAGGTATGGGGAAGTTTATGATAAGCTATGTTTGAATATTAAGCTTCTTAGTTGTTTCCATAAAGAACCATGCCTTGTATCCTAGGTGTTTGATGAATTGTCTCAAAGAGCTTGAATGGTTATTTGACTAAGTAACTTGGTTATAGTTTAACAAATGATTATTGGATAAATAACTTGAACCTAATTTAATGAATGAAAGTAAGAAGTGATCGAAAATTAGAGGTAGTATGACTAATTTTAAGAAAATAGTTGTTTGGAATTATAGTTATTCAATAGAATATGTTGCAATAATTTTAATGTTGGCCGAAATTCTCCTAGGTTCCTTAAGTATATATATTTAATTTGATGCTAGAAATTGGTTGATAATATGTCTATTTAATCTTAGAATTATGTGGAACTTTATAAAGATTAATGTTTAAGCAGCTTTCTTTAAAAAGTATTCTATAAATTCAAGATGGCACATCATGTGTTACAATAAATAAAATATGTTCAAAAGTTGTTTGTTTGAATCTTTGTTGTTGGATTTGAATTATATTTGTATGATTGAATGCTTTAGTAATAGTTATGTAATATTTCATGTGTTGTTGAGTGTTTCCATGGAGGCACACCATGTGTTTGATGAAATGTTCCAAAGAAATAAAGATGGGTGAAGTGTTGGAATCCTTGTGTTGTTAAGTGTGTGGTGATTATTTATGGATTCCAAGAGTTTTGTTGAAACTTTGTGATTAAATAAGTGATTGAGTTCTATGACTTGTCTTTGAAGAATTCATGGAGTTGAACTACGGCTGTATGCTTAGATGTTGTGTAAAGCTTTATGTGATGGTTGAAAGAAGCTTTACGTGTTGTTTAAAAAGCATATGCCATGAGTTGTCAAAGATGTTTAGGTTTGAGGTGTATGTGACATGATAAGAAGAATAATGATTAAAATGTGATAAAAGTAAATCATTCATGCATTTTCATATGCATATGCCTGGCAGGGGCTAGTCCGTGAAGTTGTTTGTCAGATAGCTGAACCGAGTCCATGCGTTCAGATGTGAGATGTGAGATGTTCTGAACTTGGGGGTAGATTGTATCAGTGAGGACCACACCACCATGATGATCACATAGGTGGAGGTGACCTTCCTACGCGCCACTGCGCTACCTCGACTGAATGGATAGGTGTGCCACTGGGATAAGGCTATCTTGACTATGGCCATTTGATGATGAGATGTTGAGACAATCATGCATCATATAAAGAAGATGAGCATGCATTACATGCATCACATAATGAGTATGTGGATGAGTATGAAGTATATTTGTGTGATGATATGATTTAATTTGTGTGCTGCGTAAATGGTGTGATTTAATTTGTGGATGAATTATGCGTATTTGTTATTTTATAAATATTATTATAACCATTTGTGTATATTCTTTTATGTATGTTTTATTCAAATTGTGTTTGTCATAAACTTACCCTATTTTGTGTCTGTGGTTGACACCTGTGATGACCCCAATTTATTTTGGGCTAGCAGAGAAACAGTGGAGCATAAGCTGTGAAGGATTTTGAAGAAAAGATGATGAAGATATGTTGATGAGTTGTACTAGATTTAAATTAGTTGTATTTTAAGTTTGCATGTATTTGGAATTGTATGATGAACGATAATTTGGACTGTATTACTGGACTGTACTATATTATTATAATTAAATCGTGGATAGACAATTCGTTCATGATATAAACGACTAATAGAATTTGCAAGCAAAGCAAAAAGAATTTTCATGAAATTTATAACTAAAATAATTCTTATACAAAGTGGACAAGAGATTTCATCTAAAATCAATCAAGCACGAGAGAGTAAAAGGAGGCGTTACAACAAACGTACATTAGTCCTGATTACAAGCAAAGTCCCTGTGGAAATTGACATTCGGTCTTATCGGATCTTTATTACTTGGACAATTCGGTGCGCTTTCCGAACCGTTAACAAAGACCCGGCCAGACCCCACCGATTTTTGGTACGGATTTTTCACCATGGCAAGCGTACCGTTGTTATCACTATAAGTTTCGAATTTATAAAAGTTCGTCTCCACAGGGATTTGGGTTTACGTCGGTTGATTTTAAAATTACAGTTTAGTAGTTATATACATATAAAAGGCGAAGATTCATTTGTTGTTGTTTGCGGAAAATGTAAAATAAGATAACGGAAAACAAATAAACGATGATAGGAAATGAAATAAATAAACGAATACAAGTCAAGTATAGGATTGGGTTTCGTCTTGCTTATCCCTTTAATTGATTTTACCTATGCATTTTCTATTCTTGTTGATGCACACGTTTAGGTAAACTTAACTCGATTCCTCGCAATTAAGCCCTATGGATATTTCACTAAATATCGATTCCTCACATACTTAATTAAATACCCAAGCATTAAGATCATATTCACGTGTTTAATGCGATTGAAACATTATGCTCTATTCCTAGCAACGTAACGTAACGAGTAATTTCATTCGGTTCAAACCCTAAGATTACTTTCCAGTCTCACTTAGGAATTTAAGGTCGTGACCCTAGTGATCAAGTAGAATCAAGCATTAAGCGTAGAATGAAATTACCAACAAGAAATAGAACGATGCATAAATAATTAAAAGAGCATAGGGATAAGAAGAGTACACCCAATCCTTAGAGAAGCTTAAGCGAACATGGGCAGAACCTCCTCGAGAGAATCACCAACTAAGCTCGTCATCAATCCTCTCTTCGGCAGAATCTCCTTACACAAGTCACTCAACCTCACTTCCCTAAGTCCTACACTCACTTTGGAACTAAGAAAACAAAAAATGGGAACAAGCAAGTGCTTGGGAGAGAAGATTGAAGTGAAGAATGATGATTTCCCTCATCTGGCCGACCCCTTTTTATAGTTTTTGGCCACCTGCTTCACACCACTCGCCCAGGCGCCTAAAATGGCCTAATTCCACTCGCCTGGGCGAGTTAAGGTCGGTTTCTTGGAACTTGGAGTGGCCTGGGTGACTGAAATGAACTATGGGAGCTGGCCTGGGTGACTTGGAAGCTTAATGGTGAAGAAATTGATGGGCCTTAGTGTCTTTTGGGCTTGTTTTGCTGTTGAAACTTCCCCTCCTTTGATTAGTCCACCCCATGCTCATAGTTTCGCAAGCTTGGTTCTTCCGTACCTTCAGACCTAGCAAAATTGAACCAATTAATTGGACGAAATCTTTTCGAAACATAAAAGCATGACTTACCTTTACATAATCATCATTTGACTAGGTTTCTAGGGTTATCTTGTGACAAATTCAATTAAAATAACAGATAAGTGCCATATTATAATCCTAGTTTTACTGAAAATGTGGCACTTATCAATTTTGCAGCGACCCGATGATCTGATTGATTTTTAGAACCCGGTTTGAGTTTCACTTCGCCGCCTTCAAGCTTTCACGCTTTGGCCGTCACCGCCACCGCGCCACCAAGCACCAGCCCACCACGTCATTTCTCATGCTTCGGCTGTCACCACCATCGCCACCACGTCATGCTGAAGCCGCACACGGTCGAGGCTGATAACATTACCTTTGGTGTTGCAGATGACTCCAGTGAAGCCACACACAGGCACTGATGAAGGTAGTGAAGATGATGTCGGTGACTCCGGTGAAGAGGGTGTTGCATGTGACTCCGGTGAAGTCGCACATGGTACCGGTGAAAGGGAAACTACGATGAGTATGATGGTAGCGAAGAGGGTGATGAAGGGGTGGCTAATTTTGAGAGAGAAAAAGAAGGGGCACAGGCACAACTGCTCATTTTGAGAGAGAAAGAGGAAGGGTGCAACACAAGAAAGAGAATAATATATATGTGGGGGATTATGGTTTTTTGCTTAATCTGGGCCAAATATTGCTTCTTGTATCCTTTTCTTGCTTTTTGCAGTTTTTATTTTACATTTCAAAATGGGCTTTTGACTCGTTTTATTTATTAAAAATTAAACTTGTTTTAATTTAAGTAGTTGTTATTTAGACTCTCTTTTATTATTAATACATTTTATTTTTGTTATTAATTTTAATACTTCAATTGTTATTTTAGATTTTTGAATATGAAATTGTGGATAAACTTTTTTTAATTAAATAATGTTAGTTATATATATATATAAAATATAATTTTGAATTTTTAAATACATATAAAAACATTATTGTGGGGACAATTGCCCCTACAGTGTATAACCTATAACCGTTCCCGATTGGAAAGCTTGACAAATAAAATCTCTTTTGTAATTTATTAATAACACTACTCAGATTATTTATTTTTACAATTTTATGCCTTTTTATTACCAAGCTTATTATGCAGTGACAAAACTTTAACTGTATTTTTTATTTTATTTTACACCGTCAAATCTAGTTTTATAGAGATTTTAAAAGATTGGGATGTAATGTGTTATGCAACTATCAAAATCAAAATTGAATATTTTTAACTATAAGGACTAATAAAAAGATAAGTTGTAATTATATGGGACAAAAATGATAATTAAACCTATTTTTTCATATCTATATATTTAAATTATTGAGTTTAATATTTATAGTCTATTTATGTAAAATATTTTATTTTATAAATTATAAAAAATTATGGTAAGTATGAATTTTAAAATTATTATTCAAAAATTAGTAAACTTATTGCTTTATTAAAGGGGATTGCTAACTTATTTACACTAGTTTTTATAAAGGACAAGTCAGTACGAACATCTTTTCTTTTGAAAAAAGAAACCTATTTCTTTATTTAAAAAGTAATTTAAAATAAGTAATTTGGATTTTATTACAAAATTATATATTTGGTATTTTTCTTCTATAAAGGTATAATATATTATTTTCTTTTACCATCGATAATAAATTATTATTTTTTTACCCTCACTAAACAATTTTTTTATCCCGGCTGTCATTTTTTTCTATAAACATGGCAAAAAGAAAGAGACCTTTGTCAATATAATAAGAACGAATTCGATTAACCACTGCAGCATAACGATGAAAGAGTTGAATCCTGCTTCGTGTTCAAATGCAAAGCCGTCATACAATCTGCTTCACAAATGATGGGTGTAAAACCGGAATTCCAAGCTAGCAGCAATTCTGCATGAACATTAGACGTATGTCCAAAACCCAAAAAATCCACTAAGCTAGTGACCACATGTTGTGCATATACAAGGAGAGATTTTTTTCAAATGAAAATAATCATACAAATGAATTTGATATCACACTTTAATAAAAAAAATTAAGATTTTGATTTATAGAGTTTCTTCTCACTTATATGATATGTAACTTTTTCATTTTTAATCTCTCTCAAATGGAATGCATTTCAATTCATAAATATCCAATGATACCCTTAAAACTTAAACGTAATTGTCCCGATCAAGACTGTGTCTAGATAAATTAGGGTCTAAGGAAAATTTTCTAAAAAAATTTAATGAAATATTAGTTATTAGTTTTTATATTAATCTTCTAGCTTTTTGAGTTGCAAAATCATTTATCATGCAATGTTTTATAATCAAGTAATTCTAATATTTTACTTTCAATAGATAAAATAGTTGACTCATTCAATATATCTTGTAACATTGTTGATCTTGATAGGATTCAAGCAATTTTAATTTTGAAAAACCTTTTTCAACAATAACAATTGTTACGGGTATTGTAATAATATTTTATAAGCAATGCACATATTTGGAAAAGAATCTAATCCTTTTATATAGCTTAATACTTCTATTGGAGTGTTAACTTTTTCTTTTAATATTTCTCTCACTACTTTTAATTTTGAGAATAAATCAAGACCATCAATATCTAAATGTTCACCAAATCTTAAAATTTTTCAAGATTAATTCAATATTTTTTCAATTCATCATCACTTAAAGTTTTAAATTTTTTAAATTCAAATAAAAACCAAAAATAGCTTCATATTGGAAAATTTCTCAAATCGAGTCTCAATAGAAGAAATAGATTAATCTATTATGCATATAAAATATTCAACATGAAAAAAAAGATCTTCATCTGAATGTGTGATCTCATCATTAACTTTTTAATCAAAATGTGATTTCTATGAATTATACTTTTTTTTTTTACGAAATTTGGACTTTATATCCATTTCAATAACTAATTTTTTGTGGAATCCAAAGTCAAAGTAAAAAGTCATTTTCCCTATAATTTTTAAATAAGAAATAAGACCTTTTAAATGATCTTTGGTAACATCTACATGCATATCTTTCGACTGTAAAATCTTACTAATAAAATTAACAGCAAACAAAATATCATACCAAATATTCATTCCTAATAAAAATTCAAAATTTTCAATCTCATAAGTTGTTAAACACATGGCCTCACTTTTTAATTTAGGATTTTCACAACATTTAGATAATTGAAGCAAAACATTTCTTATCTTTGGTGCTTGAAATTTTATTGCTGTGACACTTTCAATTCTACTCTCTCATCGAGTTTCAAGTAATGATTTAATAGAAAATTTGCATACATTATCTTACAAAATTTTCCATCGTTTAGTGGTTGAAGTAAATAAAGAATAAATATGTTATAGAACTCCAAAAAAAGAAACAACTCCAAGAGATAAATTAGTCGTATCACATAAAACTAAATTTAAATAATGACATCCACAAGACGTATAAAATACTCTAGAAGTTATATCTAATAATCGATTTTGCACTCCTTGATTTTTACCCTTCATTTTAGATCCATTATCATAACCTTGTCCCCTCATATCATTAATACCAAGCTTGTATTTTTTCAAAATGTTAATAAGCTCATCAAAAAGACATTTTCCTAATATATCATAAACTTTTAAAAACTCTATAAAGTAGTACTCTATTTTTATTGGAGAATTCGATGTGTCAAGGCATCTCAAAATAAGAGTTATTTGTTCTTGATGACTTACATCAGGTGTACAATCAAGAATAACATAAAAATATTTGGCATCTTTAACTTTCTTTATTATGATTTTTATTTATTTGGAAGGCTAACAAATTTATAAGTTCATTTTGTATAGTGTAACGACCCGCCTCGTCGCTACAACATCACAAATTACACGTTGATGATTTCTACTGCAACAATTTGATCCAATTATTCACTCTAACAATTCACTTCAAGCCTTAGGAAACTAATAGAAAGATGAGGAAAATAAGAGAGAAAGATTAAGCATGAAATAGTGAAGAGAATGATGTAAAAATATTAATTTTTATAATGGATATATAAAGATAAAAAAAATAATCATTAAGATATAATATTGAAAATAGCTAATCATCAAAATGAATTTTCTTTCAATTAAAATCTTATTATTAATCACAAATTAATATTTTTATTAAAATTACCGTTAAAAATCAATGTTTTCAATATATCATTAAAAAAGGTAACTTGAAAAGTTATGTGATCAATGATTTCGTGAATAATTGAAATTTGAAAAATTAATGATTGTATCTCATTGTTATTTAATATTTTCAATTTACTGGCACTTTACCCATGATTGTGTGTCCCTCAACTATCTACAATATTATTATAGCAAAAACAATTACACCATTAGTAACTTTTAAATTTGTAGGCCTAAGGCACAAACCTATTCGGCCTTACTGTCAACACGGGAGTGGCCCCATTCTATCTCACTATTACCACTAACATGTTGTAATACGTACCTTACACCGTGGTGCTCTCCACTATTCCACAAAAATGGGACATGCTACTTAACGTATGGGTTAGACGTAGTCAATATGAACTATAAATTCTGCACCTCGGATGAGGAGTCAACCTTGTTAAAGAGGAGGACTTACAAAACAAAAGAAAAATATTATGACGCTCAAATAAGTACATCAATTATAAGAGGATGACTGAGTGTATGAAAGAGTGTAAATTCAGTGTGAGAATAATATTATAGTGCATATGTCACGTCATGTGAAGGTGTGATGATATGAGATCTGATCATTTGAGAGAACCTGTATGACCGTACTTACACTACAAGAAAAATGACATATACCTACGGACAAAAATTGTCACTATAAGTAAAAAATCTGTAGGTAAATGTATGATATACTTTATCCTACGGACATTTATTCTGTCAACTTTGAGGGGGCGTATACCGACGGCTAAAAGTCTGTAACTATAAGTTTTACCTACGGATTTTTTTTTTCACCTGCAATTACATGTCACTGTCACTATAAATAATACCTACAATTTGTAGTGTGTAGGTAAAAGTCATTAACTTCTACCTATGGTCCCAACTGTAGGTAAAAGTCATTAATTTCTACCTACGACCCCAACTATAGGTAAAAGTCATTAACTCTGAAAACAACCCAACATTACCTATGCCTCCAATAATTCTTATGGTGTCAAAAAGAACAACCCAACAAGCTTACTATAAAATATATAATTACAGCCTGAGAGAAGTAGCTATACAATTTTTAACAACTTACGTAAAACTTTTTTGCATCCATTGTCAGAGAGATTGCATCTATCAAGATTCAAGTTTGACAGTGCAAGAAGCTCTAGCACAAAACATAACAACTCCAGCTTTGCATAACCTAAAATTTAGAAAATGATTAGAGGGGAAATCGAAAACACTCTGATCTTGCGGATCGAGCACAGAGTTTTGCATGATCGCGAGCAAACTTCCAACTCCAGCTTCTTACGACTCAGCTGTTGGAACAAAAACTTAGAAATTGAAGAAAGAGAGAAATATTAAATATAGTAAGATTAATATGGTGAAATTTGGAGTGAAATGAAGAGAAGCTAGTTGTGAAAGACAAAAAAAGGTGGGGTGTTGTGGTATGAGTTGAGGAAGTGAAGAGGTGAAAAGGCCAAAAATCATTTTCCTATACACTTACCACGTAAAATGAAATTAACACTTTGGTACTACTAAAAAATATTGTATTTTGGCCCAATGTTTTTTTCCATAATGGGCATAGTATTGTTTAAGTTTAACTTTTTTTTTGAAATCATTAAATGTCTACTAATAGGCTGACTCCAATAGGTATTTTGTTAGATGAAAAGTTAAGGAAAATAATTAGAAAGAAATTATTAAAGAAAGGTTTTAATGATAATGTAAATTAATTTTATACTATCATTCAATTATAAATGCATGTTATTTGATTTTTAATATAATTATAATAAAAATTAATAAAATATCTTATATAATAATATGTAATTAAAGTTATTTTGAATTGTTAATATTTTTTTCTCTCTTAAATAAAACTTAATTCAAATAAGTCTATTAACATTTGCTTAAATAACTCACTAAAAGAGAACTAAGGCAATGTCTCATTCCTGTCTTGCCAATCAGATTTTGCCCCATCATCTAATGAGTTTGGGTCATGTTAGATTACTTTAACGCTGTGTTTAATAACATTCAAATAGGAAATAAATTCGAATAAGAAAAGAGAAAGCATGACTAAGTGTATAGACTTCCATCGGTTGGTACCAGAGAAATAAAGTATAAAGTTTCTTTTAAAAAAAAATGAGAGTTTCATGCTGATATGCAATGAAATGAGAATTAAGTAAAAAAAATATATCATGTTGGTACAAATCAATTTACATAATTTGTTCCAATAAAGACAAGAACCAAAACATAATCAACAAAGTAAGATGTCAATTGGCACTAAAATTGGAGCCATGATTTGAACATTTGATATTCATTAAAGTTAAGTTGTGTAAAAAAGAGACAATAAAATAGTATGATGATAAATGTCCATCGATATAGAAAGTGTGAAAAAATAGAGTAAGAGATACAAATTCTCCTGTTTTTTTTTTTTTTTTTGTAAAATATTGGTTAGATTTCTCCTAGAAACATATACACAAGCACATATTGTTGAGAAAAGTGACATGCGATTTATGAAATACCTTAACACCAAATTGCCCAGTTTCTCTTGCTAAAGCAATAACAAGGACCACTTTTCCAGATTTCATCTGTCCTACCTTTTCAATGTACAAAAAAGGAAACTCTGATCAGGACAAGCCATTGGAAGATTCACAGAAGATAGTAAATAAAAAAAAAGCACTCATAGTGAAGAAAAAAAGATTAGCAGCATAGAGTAATCTTAAGCAATATGAAGAAAATAGAGTGATAATGAAAAATGTGGACAGGGGTTATTATGCACTCATAGTTCTCAATTTATTCCTAATAAATACTAATTCTAAGGCCTCTAAGAGTCATTGCTACTACATATTGTTAATGATGCATACTAAATCAATCTAGTTCTGCAGCTAGTTGTCACATTGAGCCTACAGAGAAAAGAGCCACATACCTACACTAATTATAAGTCATGTGTAACTTACAGAACCAGTTCCTGCTCCACCACAATATATTGCACTTTCCATTCACTAATATATAATCAAATTAAGAGCATAATGTAAAAAAGAGACATGGACTCAAATCTTTAAATATTATGATATTTTAAGGAAAGGTCAGAATATTTTATGGTTTAAGTGTCATGTGAAATTCTAGTCTTTAAAATTAAATATAGTTCGTTTTATGATGAAATATAAATGATAAATATGATTTTTAATGAATATAAATAATACTCCTCCTGTTATTTTTAAACTGCAAACATCATGATGCATAAAACTAAATAGATTATTGTATAAATTATACTATACCTAATTTAGGTGCAGTAAGTATCCATAAATGGTCAGGACATACTAACCAAAAGGCATTCACATGGGCCCAAAAGGCTTTCAAAGCATGATGAATTGGAGAGATAGACCAGAATAGCCGCAACTCATAAGCAGCCTCTTCATTTTTCACTGGATTTGATGTCACGTAATTGGGGATAGAGCCACAGAGAATTACTTTCCGAAAATTCATTCTATAAATGTCGTACTAAAAGAGCTAAAGGAGCCATCTAGTCATTGTTTAACTGGGTTGGAGAAAAAGAAACCACTGCTTGTCACTAAAACAAGAGGAACATATCTATCTACAGGATCAATGTGGAAATCCTGAAATTTAGAGAATAAAAATTGGCACTTGAAAAATGCCACTGGAACTAGAGTACCTAACTCCAAAGAGAATGATATACATGTTTCTCCTAGTAAATCCATACTATTATGTGTCAAAATAGAATATCAGATGAGAGTAATCATGATTCATGACATGCAAAGCATTTGACTTTCCATACTTAAATTAAAACTCCCAGTAACCTCATGCTATTCAACAATTTCCTTGTAATATAAATAACATTTAATTTCTCTAAAACAACCCATCATCAAGCTTAAAAGAGGGATTTGGCACTTAAAATAGCTGACAGAGATGTGTCTGATGAACCCAGATACACAATATGTAACTTGCATAATAAATATTCAACTAAAGTTGACAAATTATTTAAAAAGGACAAGTGTATTTGAAACCAAAAATTAGAATATTTGAATAGGATTAGTGAACAGTGATAATGCTTACTGGATGTCTTACAAGAAACTTACTGTTACGAGTAAGCTGCTTTCCATTGTCTACCTGCTCCCATGAAGTCAGTCTATTGTAGATCCCTTGGTCATCTGCAAATATAGTTCCTTTCTTCCAGTGAAAAAAGTTATATGTTACCTGATGGACACAATCAATTAAGCCATGTAGAGAAGTTAAATTATTTTAACATCCATTAACAATATTTACAAACAAAAATATTAATTTATAACCTGACTTAATCATTCAATTTTGATTGAAAATAAAAAAGAAAAAATCTCCTGCCCATCACTTCATGAAGTAATAAATGAGCAAATATGGATTCTCTAACATTTAACCCCAAGATATGACACGAAATGTCAAGTTATGAGAAACAAAGACAAACAATTCTCTAACATTTAACAGCATGTTGTGTGGCCTCATTATTCCCTTTGAGAAACCCATACAGGTCCACCACTAGTGCTTGGAACTCGTATTGTGCATCCGCCAAGTATTCCTTTGGCCAAATGAAATTGGATGACATGTGGGGCAAAACCTCAAGTTCAGACCGCAAGAGACCTGATGAATCCATCTCACGTTAATTGTGTTGTTTCAATCAATTAAGGAAGGAACCAAGGAACCTCTAGCTAACACGTACAAACACTAATGATTAAATATCACTTAGCTTAGACTTAGACAAGGAAAAGACAGAGCACGTTAGTTATATTGGGCAATGCATATGGCATGTATTTATAGAGTTGGGAGATAGAATAACCAAAGAGAAACGAAAATCATTCACCCTCCTCAGAATCTTTATTAAATGGAAAACCAAAGAGTTTCAGAAAAGAAAGGAAAAGAAAAAACCACCCCTCCGAATTGAAGAAGGCATTTTGCTTCACGCCGAATGCAATTTCAGAAGGTAAAAAATGGGAATAGAAAGCGAAGAAGAAGAAGTACCTTAGAGAAGTTGCAGAAGATGAGGAAGAGATAGGATTATGTGGCGGAAATGGAAGAGAAAAATCCATATCAGGCTATCTCCTAACAAATTTCGAACTCACAAGAGACAAAAAAACCAAAAAAAAAAAGAGTAGAGAGAGTCATGTAGGAAGTTACAACTTCTTGCAAATTTCGACTTGGCGCTCTTTGTGTTCGTACTCTTGCCTGATCTTCTTCTCGGCTTCGACTAACTGCAGCTTCTCGATATTGAATTCCTACAGAAGGAAAAGTACAAATCAATTTTAGAGCATGAATTGGAGATGAAAGAGGAGAAAATGGTGAAATAAAGCCATGATGCCTGGATCTCCAAAACGGTTGAATCCACCACTCACGGAGGATCCAAATTATTGAAGAGAAATAAACTGAAAACAAATGCTAAGAGATGAGAAACTGTAACACCCCAAAATTTTGGAAATCACAGTTAATTACTAGAAGAAAATGTTAATAAGAGGCAGTAAAGAAATTTAGGACAAAATGACAAAAATGCCCCTAGACAATTTCAGAAATGATGCCTATGTCCCCAGGGTAAAAATGACAATTTTGCCACTGGACAATTTTGAAAATGACCAATGTATCCCTAGATATTTTGGTAAGATATTTACTATGAGAAATTACGAAAATATCCCTGGACAATTTCAAAAATGACAGTTAGGTCCCTGAGGCAATAAATGACCAAAATACCCTTAGGTAAAAAATGACCAAAATAACTTCAAAAATTTGTGGGAATCCGACTATAGGATAAAATACTTTTAGATAACCAAGTATCAGCGAGGTGGAAGGCAGAAAACCCTAAAATAGAATTTTTACAGATTTTGGAAGATAGGTTGAAAAGAGCTTAATCTAGACAACCTCAGGTATCAGAAAAGTATAAGAAAAATGATAAACATAA